>CM050167.1:197998695-198006195 GCA_027410445.1 Discoglossus pictus
ACACACACTCTCTCTCTATCGCTCTCACACACACACACACTCTCTCGCTCTCACACACACTCTCTCTCACACACACACTCTCACACACACACACACTCTCTCTCATACACACACTCTCTCTCTCTTTCACACACACACACACTCTCTCTCTTTCACACACACACACACACAGAAAATACCTCTATCAAACACACTCTCTCACTCACACACACACATTTTCTCTCTTTCACACGCACACTCTCTTTCTTTCACAGACTATCTTTCTCTCTCTCTTACACACACACACTCCCTCTCTTTCACACACACACACACTCTCTTGCTCTCTCTCTCTCTCACACACTCTTTTACACACACACACTCTCTCTCACACACACACTCTCTTTTACACACACACTATCACACACACACACTCTCGCTCTCTCTTTCACACACACACTCTCTCTTTCACACACACTCGCTCAGACACACACACACACTCTCTTTCACACACATTCTCTCTTTCACACACACACACACACTTTCTCTCACACACACTTTCTCTCACACAAACACACACACACTCGCTCTTTCACACACACTCTCTCTCTTTCACACACACACTATCTCTATCACACTCTTTCTCTCACAAACTCTCTTTCACACACACTCCCTTTCACACACTCTCTCTCTCTCTTTCACCCACTATATCTCTATTCACACTCTCTCTCACACACACTCTCTCTTTCACACACACACACACACTCTCTCTCTATCGCTCTCACACACACACACACTCTCTCGTTCTCACACACACTCTCTCTCACACACACACTCTCACACACACACACACTCTCTCTCATACACACACTCTCTCTCTCTTTCACACACACACACACTCTCTCTCTTTCACACACACACACACACACACACAGAAAATATCTCTATCAAACACACTCTCTCACTCACACACACACACACATTTTCTCTCTTTCACACGCACACTCTCTTTCTTTCACAGACTATCTTTCTCTCTCTCTTACACACACACACTCCCTCTCTTTCACACACACACACTCTCTTGCTCTCTCTCTCTCTCACACACACACACTCTTTTACACACACACACTCTCTCTCACACACACACTCTCTTTTACACACACACTATCACACACACACACTCTCGCTCTCTCTTTCACACACACACTCTCTTTCACACACACTCGCTCAGACACACACACACACTCTCTTTCACACACATTCTCTCTTTCACACACACACTCTCTCCCTTTCACACTCTCTTTCTCTCTCTCACACACACACTGTCCTTCACCCACACACACACACTCTCACACTTTCTCTCCTTCACGCACTCTCTCTCTCTCACACACACTCCCTCTCTTTCACACACTCTCTCTCTCTTTCACACACACACTCTCTCTCTCACACACACACACTCTCTCTCTTTCACACACACACACACACAGAAACTCTCTCTACAAAACACACTCTCTCACACACACACATTCTCTCTCTTTCACACGCACACTCTCTCTCTTTCACACACACACACTCTTACTCTCTCTCTCACACACTCTCTTTTACACACACACACTCTCGCTCTCTCTTTCACACACACACTCTCTCTCACAAACACACACACACTCTCTCTTTCACACACACTCTCTCAGACACACACACTCTCTTTCACACACATACTCTCTCTCTCTTTCACACACACACACTCTCCCTTTCACACTCTCTCTTTCTCTCTCTCACACACACTGTCCTTCACCCACACACACACTCTCTCTCTCTCTTTCACACACACACACACACACTCTCTCTATCACACACACACTCTCTCTCTCTCTTTCACAAACACACTCTCTCTCTTTCACAGACTCTCTCTCTCTCACACACACATTCTCTCTCTTTCACACACACACTACCTCTCTTTCACACACACACACACACACTCTCTCTCACACACACACAAACACTCTCTTGCTTTCTCTCTCACACACACACTCTCTTTTACACACACACACACTTTCTCTCTCACACACACACTCTCTCGCTCTCTCTTTCATACACACACACTCTCACACACACACACACACACACTCTCTCTCTCTTTCCCACACACTCTCTCACACACACACACTCTCTTTCACACACATACTCTCTCTCTTTAACACACACACTCTCTCCCTTCCACACTCTCTCTTTCTCTCTCTCACACACACACACACTCACCTTCACACATGCACACTCTCTCTCACACTGTCTCTCCTTCACACACACTCTCTCTTTCACACACACTCTCTTTCTCTATCACACACACACTCTCTCTCATTCACACACACTATCTCTCTCTCACACACCCACACACACACTCTTTTTCAAACACACTCTCTCTCTCTCTCTCACACACACACACACTCTCGCTCTTTCTCTATCACACACATACTCTCTCTCTTTCACACACACTCTCTCTCTTACACACACACTCTCTCTTTTACATACACACTCTCTCTCTCTCACACACACACACATACACGCTCTCTCTTTCACACACACACACACTCTCTCTCTCACACACTCTCTCTCTCACTCACACACTCTTTCTTTCACACTTTCTCTCCTTCACACACACACTCTCTCTTTCACACACTCACACACACACACTCTCTCTCTCTCACACACACACACACGGTCTCTCTTTCACACACACTCACTCTCTCTCTTTCACACCCATTCTCTCTCTTTTACATACACACTCTCTCTCTCACACACACACACACACATACACGCTCTCTCTTTCACACACACATACACTCTCTCTTTTACATACACTCTCTCTCTCACTCACACACTCTTTCTTTCACACTTTCTCTCCTTCACACACACACTCTCTCTTTCACACACACACTCTCTCACACACACACAGTCTCTCTTTCACACACACACACACACACACACACCCTGTCTCTTTCACACCCATTCTCTCTCTTTTACACACACACACACTGTCTCTCTTTCACACACACACTCTCTTGCTCTCTCTCTCACACACACACACTCTCCCTGTCTCTATCACACACACACTTTCTCTCATTCTCACACACATACTCTCTCTCACACACACACACTGTCGCTCTTTCTTTCACACACACACACACACACACACTCTCTCTCTCTAACACACATACACACACACACACTTTCTCTCTCATACACACACTCTCTCTTTTACATACACACTCTCTCTCTTTCACTCACACACTCTTTCTTTCACACTTTCTCTCCTTCACACACACATTCTCTCTCTTTCACACACTCTCTCTATCACACACACTCTCTCACACACACACACACACACTTGATCTCTTTCACACACACACTCTCTCACACACACACTCTCTCTCTTTCACATACACTCACTTTCACACTCAATCTTTCTCTCTCTCTTTCATACACACTCTCTCTTTCTTTCACACACATACTCTCTCTCTTTTTCACACACACACATTTTCACACACTCTCTCTCTCTTTCGCATACACTCACTTTCACAAACAATCTTTCTCTCTCTCTTTCACACACATACTCTCTCTTTTACACACACACGCTGTCTCTCTTTCACACACACACACACACTCTCTCACACATACTCTCTCTCTCTTTCACACACACTCTCCCTCACACACACACTCTCTTTCTCTTTCACACACACTATCTCTCTCTCGCTCTCTCTCACACACACACACACTGTCGCTCTCTCTTTCACACACACACTCTCTCACACACACACACACTCTTTCTCTCTCTCACACACATACACACACACACACTTTCTCCCTCATACACACACTCTCTCTTTTACATACACACTCATTCTCTTTCACTCACACATTCTTTCTTTCACACTTTCTCTCCTTCACACACCCACTCTCTCTCTTTCACACACACACTCTCTCTCTCTTTCACATACTCACTTTCACACACAATCTTTCTCTCTCTCTTTCATACACACTCTCTCTTTCTTTCACACACATACTCTCTCTCTCTTTCACACACTCTCTCTATCACACACACACTCTCTCACACACAAACACTTGATCTCTTTCACACACACACTCTCTCACACACACACTCTCTCTCTCTTTCACATACACTCACTTTCACACACAATCTTTCTCTATCTCTTTCATACACACTCTCTCTTTCTTTCACACACACACATTTTCACTCTCTCTCTTTCACATACACTCACTTTCACAAATAATCTTTCTCTCTCTCTTTCACACGCACTCTCTCTTTTACACACACACACTCTCTCTCACACATACTCTCTCTCTCTTTCACACACACTCTCCCTCACACACACACTTTCTCTCTCTTTCACACACACTCTCTCTCACATACACACACACTCTCTCTCTCTTTCACACACACACTTTCTCTCTCTCACACACACACTCTCTCTCTCACATACACAATCTAGCTTGCTCTTTCACACACACACACACACACACACACACACACTCTCTCTCTGACACTTTCACTCGCTTTTTCACACACACACTCTCTCTCTCTCTCTCTTTCACACAAAAACACACACTATCTTTATCAAACACTCTCTCACACACACACTCTTTCTCTCTCTTTCACACACACACACTCTCTCTCTTTCACACACATATTCTCTCTCTTTCACACGCACACTCTCTCTCTTTCACAGACTATCTTTATCTCTCTCTTACACACACACTCCCTCTCTTTCACACACACACACACACACACACTCTATTGCTCTCTCTCTCACACACACTCTCTTTTACACACACACACTCGCTCTCTCTTTCACACACACACACTCTCACACACACACTCTCTCTCTTTCACACACACACACACACTCTTTCACACACATACTCTCTCTCTCTCTTTCACACACACACACACACACTTTACCTTTCACACTCTCTCTTTCCCTCTCACACACACTCTCCTTCACACACACACACACACACACTCTCCCTCTCACACTTTCTCTCCTTCACACACACACACACTCTCTCTCTCACAATTTCTCTCCTTCACACACACTCTCTTTCTCTCTTTCACACACACACTCTTTCTCTCTTTCACACTCTCTCTTTCTCTCTCTCACACACACTCTCCTTCACACACACACTCTCTCTCACACTTTCTCTCCTTCACACACACTCTCTCTCTCTTTCACACACACACTCTCTTTCTCTCTTTCACACACACACACTCTCTCACTTTCACACACACTCTTTCTCTCGCTCACACACGCTTTCTCTCTCTCACACTCTTTCTTTCTCTTTCACACACGCACTCTCTCTCTTTCTCTCTCTTTCACACACACACACACACACTCTCTCACACACACACACTCTCTCTCTCTTTCACACACACACACTCTCTCTGTCTCACACACTCTCTCTTTCACACACACACTCTCTCTCTCACACACACAAATTCTCTCTCTTTCATACACACTCTCTCTTTCTTTCTTTCACACACACACACTTTCTCTCTCTCTCTTTCACACACACTCTCTCTCTCTCTCTTACACATACTTTCTCTTTCTCTCACACACACTCTCTCTCTCTCTCTCACGCACACTCTCTCTTTTTCACACACTCTTTCTCTCTCTTTCACACACACACACTCTCCCTTTTTTCACACATACACACACACTCTTTCTCTTTCACACACACACTCTCTCTCTCTTTCACACACACACAATCTCTCTCTCTTTCACACACACTCTCTTTCGTTCACACACATACTCTCTCTATCTCTTTCACACACACACACTCGCTTTCACACACACACACACACACACACACTCTCTCTTTTACATACACTCTCTCTTTCTCTCTCTCTCACTCACACACACACTCTCTCTTTCACATACACTTACTTTAACACATAATCTTTCTCTCTTTCACACACACACTCTCTTTCTTTCACACACATACTCTCTCTCTCTTTCACACACACACACACTCTCTCTCTTTCACACACACACACTATCTCTCTTTCACACACACACACTATCTCTCTTTCACACTCTCTCTCTCACACGCATACTCTCTCTCTCTTTCACACACACACTCTATCTTTCACACACACACACACTCTCTCTCTCTTTCACACACACACACACTCTCTCTGTCTTTCACACACACACTCTGTCTCTCTCTTACACACACACACATTCTCTCTCTCTGTCTCACACACACACTCTCTCTTTCCCACACACTCTTTCTCTCTCACACACACACTCTTTCTCTCTCACACACACACTCTTTCTCTCTCTTTCACACACACACATACTCTTTTTACACACACATTCTCTCTCTCTTTCACACACACTCTTTCTCTCTCTCACACACACTCTTTCTTTCTCTCTCTCACACACACACACTCTTTCTCTCTCTCACACACATACACTCTTTCTCTCTCTCACACACATACACACACACACACTTTCTCACTCATACACACACTCTCTCTTTTACATACACACTCATTCTCTTTCACTCACACATTCTTTCTTTCACACTTTCTCTCCTTCACACACCCACTCTCTCTCTTTCACACACACACTCTCTCTCTCTTTCACATACTCACTTTCACACACAATCTTTCTCTCTCTCTTTCATACACACTCTCTCTTTCTTTCACACACATACTCTCTCTCTCTTTCACACACTCTCTCTATCACACACACACTCTCTCACACACAAACACTTGATCTCTTTCACACACACACTCTCTCACACACACACTCTCTCTCTCTTTCACATACACTCACTTTCACACACAATCTTTCTCTATCTCTTTCATACACACTCTCTCTTTCTTTCACACACACACATTTTCACACTCTCTCTCTCTTTCACATACACTCACTTTCACAAATAATCTCTCTCTCTCTTTCACACGCACTCTCTCTTTTACACACACACACTCTCTCTCACACATACTCTCTCTCTTTCACACACACTCTCCCTCACACACACTCTCTCTCTCTTTCACACACACTCTCTCTCACATACACACACACTCTCTCTCTCTTTCACACACACTCTCTCTCTTTCACACACACACTTTCTCTCTCTCACACACACACTCTCTCTCTCACATACACAATCTAGCTTGCTCTTTCACACACACACACACACACTCTCTCTCTGACACTTTCACTCGCTTTTTCACACACACACTCTCTCTCTCTCTTTCACACAAAAACACACACTATCTTTATCAAACACTCTCTCACACACACACTCTTTCTCTCTCTTTCACACACACACACTCTCTCTCTTTCACACACATATTCTCTCTCTTTCACACGCACACTCTCTCTCTTTCACAGACTTTTTCTCTCTCTTACACACACACTCCCTCTCTTTCACACACACACACACACACACACTCTATTGCTCTCTCTCTCACACACACTCTCTTTTACACACACA
>CM050167.1:198011195-198096195 GCA_027410445.1 Discoglossus pictus
TCTCACACACACACACTCTCTCTCTCTCTCTTCCACGTACAAACTCTCTTACACACACATGCACACGCTCTTTTACACGCACACTCTCTCTATCTCTCTCACTCACACACACACTCTCTCCTTTACACACACACACTCTCTCTCTCTTTCACACTCACATTCTCACTTTCTTTCACACACATACTCTGTCTCTTTAACACACACTCTCTCTCACACACACACACTATATCTCTCTCTCTCACACACTCTCGCTCTTTCACACACACATTCTATCTTTCACACACACATTCTATCTTTCACACACTCTTTCCCACATACACACTCTCTCTCTCTTTCGCACACATACTCTCTTTCACACACATAATCTCTCTCTTTCACACACACAGTCTCTCTTTCACACACACACCCTCTCTCTTTCACACACACCCTCTCTCTTTCAAACACTCTCTTTCACACACACATTCTCTCTCTCTCTCACACACACACATTCTATCTCTCTTTCACACACACACACACTCTCTCTCTCACACACACACACATTATATCTCTCTTTCACACACACACTCTCTCTTTCCCACACACAATCTCTCTCTTTCACACACACATTCTATCTTTCACACACACATTCTATCTTTCACACACTCTTTCCCACATACACACTCTCTCTCTCTTTCACACACATACTCTCTTTCACACACATAATCTCTCTCTTTCACACACACTCTCTCTTTCACACACACACTCTCTCTTTCACACACACACTCTCTCTTTCACACACACACTCTCTCTTTCACACACACCCTCTTTCTCTTTCACACACTCTCTTTCTCTTTCACACACTCTCTTTCTCTTTCACACACACTCTTTCATACACACACTCTCTCTCTCACACACACACTCTCTCTTTCACACACACACTCACTCTCTTTCACAGACACACACTCTCTCTACCTTCTGTCTCTCTCCTTCTCTGTCTCCCCCCCGCTCTTTATCTTGCCCACTCTCTTTGTCTCTCCCCCTCTCTCTGCCCTGCCAATGGTTTAAAATCTGTGTACATTTCTCTATTTTCTAAAAGTTTGTTATACAACTCTGATAAATCTCCTTCTAAATTTTGCATCTCTTTAAAGTTGTAGAAAGTCATGACTTCAGAGGGAGTTCTGTCAGAAGTTATAAAATCTGCAGATAATGTAGGAGCACTAAGTTTGTACATAGATGTTGTTGTCCAAATAATGGCATGTTCAATGCAGACAAGCACTGTCTTAAAGGACCATTTCACAATGGAAAAAGTCTCACTCAGAGCGTAATTAAGCAGAAAAAAGTTGGTGTAAATGCTAATGCCTCTGCAGGATCCTAGAAAGATCCATTATACATTGGTGGAAGTTGTGCGCGTGAGATGGCATTTACATTTCTGGATAGGTGTGAATGACGCAAAGGGACTGCTTCTGGCCCAGTGAGAATGAATAGGTCTTGAGACTATTTCCCCTTTATCCAATTATCTTAACAATGGCTCTCTGTTCCCTCCTTCCCACTGATAGCAAAAGCACACACCCTCATGATTCAGCACAGAGGATGCGATGTAATAAACACAAAATGGATTCCTGTAGAGCTGCTCATATTGTTAGTTTAGTACACACTTAACAAACAACAGCTGCAGTGGTGACATCACACGTGACGTAACTGTAGTCATGGTAGAAAGTGCAGACTTGAGAGGTGAGAGGGGGGAGGAGGAGGAGGAAGATGGGGGAGAGGAGAAGGAAGATGGGGAGGAGGAAGATGGGGAGTAGCAATGCTGTGCTGAGCGGGCCCAGGCAAACTCGGCAGCACTGGGCCCCCTCCACATCCTCCCTGCGGTAACCCCGAGTGTGGCTCGGGGTTACCGATTTAGGAAGTGAAGATTAATCTTGAGTCACACTCGGGATTACCGCTAAGAAGGTTAATAACAAATCTTGAAATTCAAACGGAAATAGAAGCACACCATACTTCACATGTAATGACCAACCAGAAACAAAAATAGGGTGGCTCTGGCTGACTCACAAAGCGTACATAAAATGGACTTTACTTAGAATAGCATCTACATATAAAAAAAAAAAATCGCCTCAAAGAAACTAAACTCCTAAAATAATTACACATACTAGAGAGACGAAATCAAAAAAGCCTCTCAAACTCGCTTAGGCAAAAAAAATAAAAATCAGGCTAGAGCTCGATAACATCAAGTCAGAAAAAAATGAAAAAGCCATCAGAAAAACACAATTTTTCCTACCTGGGAATAAATTATCCCCTATACTAGCTAGGAAACAGAGGTCCAAGCTAAATCAAAGTCAAATTTACCAGATCAGAGCCTTGGGAGGACAGATAGCCCTGAGTTAATCAAAAATAAAATAAATGTTTCTTAATTCTTATCAAAAATAGATTCATTGCAATCAAAAATTAGTAACTTAACACAATAAAATAATTTTTAAACAAATGCGATATCCCATCCATCTCAAATCAAGACCTGGAAAATCTAAATGCTAAAACAACTGTAGAAACCCTAAAATCTTAAAAACTAGGCAAAATCCCCTGGGCCACATGGCTTCTCCAACATTTATTATAAAACTCACGCCAATAAACTTGCTCCATACCTAAATAGATTATATAATGAAATCCTACGAGGGGATCAAATGTCACCCGAATTCAACCAGGCTCACATGGTGTTCTTCCCTAAACCTGGACGAGACCCATTGGGAGTAAAAAAACTTCCGTCCAATCTCATTGCTTAATGAAGATATTAAAATACTAGCAAAGTTGATGGCAACTAGATTCTCCAGGTTCTTACCTAAACTGGTTCACAAGGACCAGGTAGGATTTGTGCTGTTCAGACAGGTGGGGGACAATGTTAGGCGGATTCTCAACATATATCATATAGCCAAATCTCAGAATATCCCCTTACGTACAATAGCCTTAGACTTAGAGAAAGCCTTTGATTCGCTGGAATGGTCATATTTATACAAGGTCTTGGCCATGATGGGCATTAAGGGTAATTTTATTAATCTACTTAAAATGTATTCTATAAATCCAATAATACTACAAGGCTCAAATAGAGATCATATCTTCATACAAAGAGGGACTAGACAGGGGTGCCCTCTCTCCCCACAGCTATTAGGTCCACGCCATGAGTAAAGGGAGTCACGGTTGGACTGCTGATGATATCTTGTGCACATTGGTAGATCGGGTAAACTCCATACCAGCCCTGATGGGCATCTTAGATTCCTTTGGAGCGATCTCAGGACTCAGGGTAAATATAGATAAAATGGAAGCGATAGGATCATTGCTCCCGCAACAAGACCTAGACCATCTTAAAAAGACAATATCTGTTCTCTTGGCCTATACACCACATAATATACCTGGGATTGAACATAACCCCTAACCTGTCTGAACTGTACAATGCAAACTATATCCCATTATTTAAGTCCATTAGAACTGATATTAACAAATGGAGCAAATATCCATTATCATGGACAGGGTGTATAAATGCCATTAAGATGAATATATTACCAAGAATATTGTATCTATTCAGATCCTTACCTATACCAATTATTCACAAAAAATTATATAATTTTCTTTTTTTATTTATTTATTCAATTTTACACAAAACAGAACAAAGAAAAAAGAAACAAACTTCATACAAAATACATACATAATTACAATCCACATTTACATCATGGTCTCCATATAATTTTAAATATTTTCTTTCTATTTTAAAAGAAAAGGGAAAAAGCCTCATAAGACTTTTATTTAATGGTATTCCTATTATACACCACCATATTTCTTGACTTATTCATCCCAGGGAACCCATTTATTCATAATGGATTTATTTCTAACTTTTACAACATTCCCATTACATTCCAATTCTCTATCTCTTTAAATTATTGTTTGAACTCTAGACCAAGAAGGGAGTGTTGCTAAATTCCACTGTTTGTCCATTTTACTGTCAAACGAATATGGGTTATCAGATATTTATCTATCCAGATCTTTCTGGTATTATCTATATTCCAGCTTAGTATGTGTGAGAGAATAATGTTGTCATGGATGTCTGCCACTCTAAAATATGCCAATCCTCCATTTTTACATTTCTTTGATGTTATACTAACGCTAATTCTAGCTTTCTTCCTATTTAGTAGGAATTTATCTAACATTCTTTGAAGATCTTGTAGAATGTATTTTGGCAACTATTTCTGGTATAGGCCTAAAAACCTAAGAAATGTTTGCAATTCTGATCATTTTTATAATGGCGATCCTTGCCATCCATGGCAGCCTTATATCCCTCCATTCCAGGAGTTTTGATCTAATCTGATATTATTTTCAGATTTTCTTAATTGAAAAGATATCTTTATTCCTAGATGTGTGATATATCCTAGGTCCCAATTAAATGTGTATATAGGTTTTAGTTTTAAGATTAATTCTCTATTCAATCCCCTATGGATAATATCTGACTTGGCATAGTTTATTCGCAGGTATGATAGCCTGTTAAATTCTTTCAAAATTTGATGTAATTTCAATGGGGATTGTTCAGGTTTAGTCAGTGTTAATATAACATCATCCGCAAACATGAGGATCTTATACTCCTTACTCCCAATCGTCACTCCTCCCACCTCCCGTGAATCTCTAATTAATTCTGCTAAAGGTTCCAAATACAAGACAAATAACAGTGGGGATAACAGGCAGCCTTGGCGGGTCCCTTTTTTAATTAAAAATCTCTCTGATACAAAACCATAACTGGAAATTATGGTACTTGGATTTACATATAGTGCCCTATTGATTTAGAGTCGAATTCCGCCAGGCCAAATTTCAGAAGAACCAATCTTAGGAATTCCCAGCTGACTCTGTTAAATGCATTTTCAGCATCTAATGACAGAGTCAGCATGGGAATATTCCTTTTATTTGAATATGATATTATATCCATCAATCGTCTTATGTTGTCCGGGCCCTGGCGTCCTTTAATGAAACCAGATGGATCCAGATGTATCAAGTTAGACATCACCAGGTTCAATCTATCTGCCAGGATCTTTGAGTAGATTCTGATATCAGAATTTATAAGTGAGTTTGGCCTATAGTTTTTATAATCCTCCAAGTTTTTCCCCTGTTTTGGTTTATTCAGTATTTTGTCTTCAGACAGTTGAACATACAGCAAAATTTTCGCTCAGAGTGGTTGAGCAGCATCTATAATGTAGATTATTAAAACCATCTAAACCAGGAGCTTTTTCTAACTTAAGTTTGTTGATGACCATTTCAACTTCTATCCTAGTAATTGGTCTATTCAATACGGAGAGTTCCGCTTTGGTAATGCTCAGGAGTTTTATCCCCTCCAAGAATTTTTCTATGTCTGATTTTAAAGCTTTTTGAATCCATCCATCGATTCTAAAGTGTATAAATTGCAATAAAAGTTTGGGAAGATGCTCACGAGACGCATACCACATTAATAACATTACGACTATACGAGACGCAGGACTTAGAAAAAAAAATACGAGACGCTGGACTTAGAAAAAAAAAAGATACGAGACGCAAAAATTTACGAGATTAGCCGCGAACAAAAAAACAGAAAAATACACTAAATACACCCCAAAAAATTACAAAAACATAACAGACAGCATGGGGCAGCAGCCAGGACATCTGTGAGTGAGCTGGAATGCACGGAAATCGGATAAGCGAGGAAAAAAGTGGCCCCCGAAAAAAATGAAAACGAGGCTACACGACCCCGGACCGCTCAAAACACTGCAAAAGCATAGCACTTTACACATCACACTATGACCTACAAAATCCACTATTACAAAAGCCGGAAAATGCTCACGATACGTGTACCACATTAATAACATTACGACTATATAATGGCACTTTACACAATACAGTTTATAAGCAGGGCACTAACACTCACAATGTATATTCTATGTAGACGCAAAGTACAAACAGATTGTTAGCTTTTCAGTCTTTTGCTCGCTGTATATATCAATTATAAATAAAGTATATTAATTTATTGAATAAATCATTAATTATTACTTAACTACATAAAAAAATATATATTTCTCTCAGAGGACCAAAAATACAGGACAGGCGAGGCTCGCAATGGCCACCAAAGGCGCTCAGAGAAAGCACCACAATGAGCGCCGAAGGTCCTCACAGTAGAAAACGGTTTCAATTATGTCTCAAACAGCATTCCCATGGCTATAAATTTTAATGCCCCGTCATTTTTGACGGGCAAGTCGCTAGTTTTATAATAATCGGCAAAGAGGCCTTGCAAAAAAAAAAAATGATATTTATGATTGGACATTTGCTTGTCCACAATTCCATCACAAACGCAGTACTTGTGGTTCAATTAGGCCATTGTGCAGTTCAAATAATGATCCTCTGGTGTATATGATCCTGTTTGTCAGCCCTGAAACACCTGACGGTCCATTTCGCCCATTTACTGGGCTTCTATAAAGGTGTTGCACAGAGCTTATCTCACACCTGATAGATTACATAAAATTAACACAGAGACATCTTCAAGGTGCTATGTAAAATTACAGGTACATTCCTCCATACTTCAGAGCTGTATATAAGTTCCGTGTGACATCATTTTAACATTGAAGCAGGACCTGGAAGCCTATATACCTCTGTGGAGACACACTTGGAGCCAGTTAGATTCCTAATTTCTTTGAGGGTATCAAATGTAAGATTGCATACATCATTAATTTACATGAAATCTTGAAATATTCATATTGCACTAGGTGGTTGTGCTCTTCTCTCTATCCCCATCCTTCTTCTCGTTTGTACAAGAATTCAGGACATGGTGGGAACGGTGTCCTGTGAAGAAGTCGAACACACCTTGGAGAGACATATCTGGACTTTGGCTGGGTTATTTTGGATACCCCTGCGGTGGTCTGCTCTAGTTACAAGTTAATACTAACAGTTTGGACTCTAGGTTTGTCCGTGTACATATGTGTGTATAACATGAGTTAGATAGAGCAAGGGGTCACGCTGTTGTATATATAGGGATAATAAAGTCCTATGGTGCTACTGATCTATTTATTAGTACAGTGGAAGATATTAGAGCGCATCTTTTTTCAACATCCACTACCGGTGAGTTGCTGTTTTGTGTTTAAACATTCCTCCATACTTGGTAGGAATGCCTGATAGTTCAGAACATTTGGACTGAAGTCATGAAATTGGCATCTACCATTTTGAAGAAAACAATACACCCTTCGATAGACATTTGCCTATTGGGAGACAATTCTCCCATACTACAAAAGCGACATAATAAATGGCTACAATTCCTGCTTATGGCCACGAAAAGCCACATTGCAAAAAAATTAAAAAGACGCCACAACTTCACCTCCAAGAAATAATACATAAACTAAATTTCATAATGATTAATGAAAACATGTCTCCTGTCATATCCAATATTTACAGAAATTTGGGATGTATGGATCAACTCCCCATACTCAATCACAATCATATAAAAATTACAAATATCACAAAACAAACACTAAAAAATTATGTTAAAACTGGCTGAATTGATATTGATATCTGAGTGTAAAACGGAAGCTGAAGGTACGTATTCAATTACAACTTTATTGACAAAATTGTAATCTGGAGTTCAAACCCATTATGGATAAAAGAAAGTAACGAAATCAACTAGGATTCACTCAAGTGTATCCCCCCAACACACCTGAATATTAGGGTTAGTTCAGTTTAATTTAATATGTTTTAAATGGAGAGAAGAAAAAAAGAAAAAAATGGAGGAAAGTCACAGTTAAACAAAAGAACTACAACAACATTTTTTTATACAAAAGACTTTCAAATTTTATTAAATGCTGTTTATGACATGTGCATTTATATTTAGAAGTCTGAAAATGTTTCTGACATACGAAAAAGAATAAAAAAGAATAATGATAAAAAATAAAAAAAAATAGTAGAGCAACATGATGTTAAAGTCAATATTAACGCTAAAGGACTGTGGTTATGTTTTTTCTATTTGATCCTTTAAATAACGAAACGTGATAATGGGAAAATGTTTTTAGAAATCAAAAAATAAACTCAATCTACATTTTATATCAAATGTATTATTTACTGCATGCATCCATTTTCCTTTGTCAGCTGATTCTGTCTGTCTGAGCTTTTCATTACTGCTACTCAAATCTCTGGCAGTTGTAGATGGCACATTCCCATTTTGCACATTGAACTTTCCTGTGCAACCAAAGTCTCCTACCACCTCAGAAAGGTTATCACCCACAGCAACATAATAGCATATAAGAGGTAATCCATAACATCTGTATGTAAAAGATATTTTGCATATTTTCAAATGCAGTTCTTCAAAATAGTATATTTGAAATATGTAACCATAGGGGTCCTTTATCGTTAAATATAGCAATTTTAAAAGGAATAGGGGAATACATATATATCTAATGCCATAGTGTTATGTTAAGTTAGAAATGATAGAAATATAACACTAGGTTGAAAATAGAGTAGAGCAGAATGTGTATGGGATAATTCCTCTAGGAGAACAATCAATATGCAATCAAGGAATGGTCCCTCTTGTGTGGGATAGCTTGGTAATCAGAGCAACCTGTGTCATGTAATTTCATTAAGACTTCTAATCATCTACATTGTTGTCCAACTGGTGGCCCTGTGGTTGTTTTCTGTGGCCCACTGTCTGCTAAAGAGAGTCTCCTCACAGACCTAATATTATTAAAATAAAACACTTGGGACAGTTTAAACACATACGACATTATATATAAATTCACAGATATTTAGTTATAAAAAACATTATTAGTCTAGACATGAATATGGCCAGTTTGACCCATTGTTCAACCTATTCTTTGCTCACTTTTGGTACTGTGGAATTCATGTTGCCTGTCCATCTGTCCATGAGGATGTGACCTCATATACCTTACTATTTGCTGATCCTGTTTGGACATGCTGTATATAACCTAATGCTCCACAAACATGTCTATACTCCAATTGTTTTCCTGTCAGCAGAGTAAGCTTCTTTTTTCCAAGAAAATTGTTGCTAAATTATAGAGTTAGATGCATTTTTATTTGGGGATACCTCACAAAAATGGCTGCATACATAAAGAGGCTGTATCTCTGTAGGCATTGAGACCTGTAGCTGGAAGGAGACGGTCTGCAGTGTGAACTAACATTTGACTCAACTCCAGGTACTCTCTCTTTCATTTTATTCTGTCAATTTTTATTAACTTTGTTTGATTCAAGGGAAAACATAAACCGGTATAAACCTTGGGCTCTGCAATGCATTGATAATCACATTCTCCAGCTATGAATCGCCAGAGCATCATACAAAACGTCACTTATTTTCCTTTTTTTGAAACTGTTGCTGAATTAGCGTAATTAGGGTCAAATTCATTTGGGGTTTTATAGTTCTTGTAACCCTCTTTGAGACGGCTGTATATAAAATATGAGACTGCAATCATATGAACACATTTGAACCTGTTTTGCAGTGTTTGTGTTGTAATGGTTCTGCAGTTTATTCTTACTCTTTGTTGAGTGCAGAAATAGCTTGGGTGATAATTTACCATATGTATATCACTTATATTTAGTTGCCATGTGAAAGATCCCATGATCATATCTAGACACCTATTTTCAAATACAGAAAGTAGACAAGTGTAGGCACTGCAGTGCACTGATGACCACATCAATCATTCCATGACACACAACTTCACCGTATCACTCTTTCCACCACTTGCAAAGCATCACAGAACCTAAATTTCTCAAAATAAATAATTTCATATAGGGCCTCATTCTATTATCGGCCGTAGGAGATGCAGGGCCGCAAGGACCGGCCGCAAGCTATTCTGCTATTCTATTCCCCTCCGGCTGGGGATTCCGGCAGGCTTGTGGCCGGTGCCTTGCTATCTCTTGCGGCCGCTCGCGCCGGAGGAAATCCTTTGATCTTAAACGGCCGCAAGGAAATCGGCCGTAAGAAATTCCTATTTGCAATTCAATTGCTCCGGGAACCCTCTCTGCAAGGCTAAAAGCGAGCCGCAGCTTACTTGCAGGAAAGAGGTCCCGCTGGCACCAATTCAGCACATAAAATAGCCCAAATAAAGCCATCCTGCACTTTGCAGAGTCTATAAAGTGATATTCGGTGTTAGCAAAAATAGCACATAATTACCCTATACTCAAATCCGTAAAATATTTTTTTTTTAATATACGTAAAATATACATGTAAAAAGTCCAGAGTGCTTGGAGCACCTCAGACCCGCCCACGCCGCAGCCGGAAAATAAACAGTTAATTTGAACTCGGGTTTGGGCTGATGTGCAAGCTTGAGAGGGGGGTTACTTTTAATCCTCATGTCCCCCAATATGATCCCTAGCATTTACAGAGCTGTACAGTGCAGGATTGAATTTATTTTTGCGTTTTTATATTTCAGAGCTTACGGCCGGTTCCAAGATATGCGGCCGGCCGTAAGGGGAGATCCTTGCGGGGCCGTATAATAGAATCGTGAGTTAACTGAACCCCCGCAAGGAATCGCAGCCTTACGGCCGATTTACGGACGCTAATAGGATGATGCCCATAGTGTCTGTTGGAGATGATATGAGACACACAGAGAGAGCCCTGAGAGCCAGACCCTATAGTTGCTTGAATCTCCTAGGTTTTGACTAAGTCCATATTTATTCACTTCTGTGACTGACCAAATGTAGTGTGGCCAAGCCTCCATCCTCATTATAGATGTAAGATGCCTTTTCATACAATTTCCAAAGCTTTATTTTATAGTACACATACATTTTGGTAAATTCCATGTTCATTTGCTATGCTTTCTGCCACACTTTTTGTTTCAACATCTTTTTATAAGATCTGTTGTTAGTTTGTGGTCATCCTGAAGTCACTATGTATAACAAGTTCATAGACAGAACTTTTCAGTTCCCTCTGCTGAAAGGGAAAGTGAGATAACTTGCTTCAAGCTGCCAGTGCCCAGACCAGGGTTTCTTGAGCTCTTACTTGTGGCATAGATAATCAAGTATCCTATCTATAGTATTCATCAATTATCAGTGGACTTAATTATCAATAGTCTTCTTTTAATGACATGACAATTTTCCTCGTAGACTGCTTCTACAAAACACTCTCCTTAGGCCACTTGACTAATATTTACCAATGTGATCTTCTGGCTCCATGCTGCAACTTTTGTACTTGTTTCAATCAGAATCACACAGTTATCATTAAAGTTTTGGCAGAATGTCTATCACTGGGACTGAACTGAATTATGTTTAAGCTATTAAAAAACATATTAATAAGATACACTAAAAGGTGCCACTGCCAGTGTAAGTACAGGAATCAAAGGGTAAATGAAACCATAACTATTAGCGAAACATCTTGGAGTAGGAGGGTGGTTGCCATCAGGGGTCATCTAAAGACAGCACTGCTTACTCTTTTTTAGATTTTGAGTTGCAACATTTTTATCAGATTCCAATAATAATCTTTGGAATCATTTTTTGCAAATAATGATTCTACTTATACCTCTTTGAGACTGGTAGCCCATGATTGAGGCTCAGTAAGCATATATCCATAACCATTATTTTTCCTATATCAGTAACAACAGTCCCATAACATTCATATATTTATCTGTTTTACTGTCACCCTGGAATTATTTTGTATTGACCATTTACCCTTGCATTCAGGTACTTTCATTGGGAGTGTGGCACAAGGTTTTACATCTTTGTTCAAATAAAATTCACCATGTGCACACTCCATTTTTTCCATAGTTTTCTATGGACTGTGAAAATGTAGAAGTACAAAACTCAGACTTCATGTATTGCTGAATTTTTTTTATATTATATGACATTCATATAAAGACTATTTTTATTTTCATCTTGATGGATAAGTATCATCTCCTCTCATTTATAAGTTCTATATTGTACTTTTAATCTATCTATCTGGAATGGAATTATTTTTTAGAACCCTCATTGTTGTACTCAACACATACATCAACTAAAGATATATAAATGGGGCGGACATACTCTTGTACATCTCTTCCTCAGCTAATCCAAGTGTTTTACTTTCCTTACACGCATGGAATATCAGCCTTATATTCTCCTTTTCACCTTTGAAGTTTCCAGAGACCATTACCTGTAATGTTGGTGGGTTCTCTACTGAATGAGGATTCAGTGGTGTGAGGTACAATAGTGTCCTTCACACTGGGGTCCAGGGCCAGTTGGCTGAAGAATGGTCTTAAACATATTTGAGATTGGGGCAGTTAGAGTATACAATTAGAGTAACTAGCAGAAGGTTGAGAGAAGGTAGAAAGAAAGAGGTTAGTATCACAATCATTGGTCTAAATGGGAGATCAAACACTAGCACCCTGTACCCCTAGATCATCAAAAGACTATTCACTAAAACGGACTCCAACTGTGTCAGTCACGAACATTCCTGCAAAGGACACCATCAGCCCGCTTCACCATTCTAGGGTGTCCAAAGTTGTTGACATATCCTATCCAAGGACGTAGAATACTGTGCCTTGTAATGACACAAATCATTATTATCTTTTATTTGTAACGCCCCAATATTTTTCGTAGCGCTGTACATGGCGAAAACAAAATTAACACATTAATGGAGGGCCCTATCTTTGAGCTTACAATCTAAAAGGAATCCTTACACTTTTTTGGCAGAGTATCTGTTGGACCTGTGAAAAAGTAAATTTTCAGACCTCAGTCAGTAGCCAGAAAACTACACACCTTATACGGTTGTCCTTAAATTCTATGGGCCTCATTCTATTATCGGCCGTAGGAGATGCAGGGCCGCAAGGACCGGCCGCAAGCTATTCGCCTATTCTATCCCCTTCCGGCCGGGGACTCTGGCAGGCTTGCGGCCGGCGCCTTGTTATTCCTTGCGGCCGCACGCGCCGGAGGAAAGCCTTTGATCTTAAACGGCCGCAAGAGTTTCGGCCGCAAGAAAATCCCGGTTGCTATTCAATTGCTCCGTGAACCCTCTCTGCAAGGCTAAAACCGAGCCGCAGCTTACTTGCAGCAAAAAGGTCCCGCAGGCACACAAGCACATAATAAAGCCATAATAAAGCCATCCTGCACTCTGAGGAGACTAGAAAGTGATTGTAGGTGTTAGCATTCATAGCACAACATTCCCCTACACTCAAATCCGTAAATATTTTTTATTTTAATTTATGTCAAATATCCATGGAAAAAGTCCAGAGGGCTTGGAGCACCTCAGACCCGCCCACGCTGCGGCTGGAAAATAAACAGTTAATGAAATCTCGATTTGGGCTCATGTGCAAGCTTGAGAGGGGGTTGCTATTAATCCTCATGTCACCCATTATGATCCCTAGCATTTACAGGGCTTTACAGTGCCGTCTTTTATATTTGCTTTTAAAGATTTCTGAGCTTACGGCCGGTTGCAAGATATGCGGCCGGCCGTAAGGGGATATCCTTGCGGCGCCGTCTATTTGAATTGCAAGGTAACGGGAGCCCTGCAAGGAATCGCAGCTTTGCGGCCGATTTACGACCGATAATAGAATGAGGGCCTGAATGTCTATTTAGCACATGTGCTCACTCTTTAACTGGAGGTTGTCATGTCCTCTAAAATTATTTGTAAAAACAATCACTTGACATCTACCATCTTTCTCAAAATATATCCAGCATAGTTTTGCTTAAACAAGTGATACAGTATAGATTATTTTATTATGTGCATTATAGTAATGCCACTCATCCCTCAATAAATGTCTAATATGCATTAATCAAGATATTAATGCTCCTTGTTGGCCTGCCCATCACTCGCCTCTCCCCACTTCAATCCATAATAAATGCCTCCGCCAGACTCATCTTCAGTACACATCGTTCAGTGTCGCCAGCTCCTCTTTGTCAATCACTTCACTGGCTTCCCTTAGTCTCCAGAATAAAGTTTAAAATCTTGACCCTAACTTATAAAGCCCTCAAGAACAGCACACCCCCATACATCTCTGCTCTCATCTCCAAATACTCCCCCACACGCCCTCTTCGTTCTGCTAACGACCTTCTTCTTTCTACCACTCTTGTAACCTCCTCTCACTCCCGCCTCCAGGACTTTTCTCGCGCTGCCCCTATTCTCTGGAACTCCCTGCCTCGCTTCACCAGACTATCCTCCTGCCTTAAATCCTTCAAAACATCAATAAAAACGCACCTCTTTAAAGAAGCCTATAACCTTCCTCCCTAACATGCTCAGCACTACTCTCTCCCTACTGTACCACATAAAACTTTAACCTTTAGGTTGTAAGTCTGCGAGTTTCAATCCTGCGCAGTGCTTTAGGGAAAGCGCTATGGACACCGGATTCCAAGCTCAAAGACAGGGCCACCCACTCTTTGCAATGTATGTATCTTTAACTTGTCATTGCCTGTAACTTAACTTATGTATAGCGCTACGGAATATGTTGGCGCGTTACAAATAAACGATAATAATAATAATAATAATAATAATAATATTTGGAAACATGATAAAAAAAGAGTATAGTAAAGCAGTAAAATGACATAATGGCTATGGCAGTAAAGCCGTTTATAATTTACAGTACCATTTTATTCTAGGTATGACAGTTTCTCTTAAGGCATATTAAATAATCACCATACTATATCAAAAGTGCATACATAAGTATATATAATGATTAAACTTTTTAATGCTAGTAGTTATATGTTAAAGCTCTTACTTTTATATGTTTCTGCTGGAAGTTCTGTGGTGCTATGCTCCACCACATTTGCATCATTAGGGGAGAGGCAGCCGTAGAAGACTTTCTACTGTGTGCTCCGGTGTCTTATATGAGATCTGAGGTCTGATCTACACCAGTTTAAACACCAACAAACACAACGGGAATTCTGCTACAGCTACCTCACCCCTAATTATACAAATGGGGTGGAGCTAAGCATCACAGCATTTCGGGCAGAAACCAATAAAAGTAAGAACTTTAAAGTATAACTACTAGCATTACAAAGTTTAGTCCAATTATGACTGTTTTAGTATATAGTGTGTGATCTAAACTCTATCCCTTTCTACAGAACACAGTTCAGTTTCTTCCCTAACACCTGCATATTACTCTCTCCTACAAGTACTTTTCCTTACTATATAGTCTTCATAGTCATTTTTCTATGTATTCAACAAAAGGATAAGCATATTGCTATTGAGCAGCATATTCAGCCCTTCAAGTAAAACACTTGTCCATCATAATATAATGCTGGTGGGAGTAGCTGAGGAGAATAAATGGGAATTACGTAAATGTGGCTGGAAAATAAAACCCAAAATACATATTTCAGTATATTCATAATATAAATATCAAAATATCAAAAGTAAAAAGATTTCACTACATTCAGACTATTTTCCAATGGTTTATAAACCCATACATTTTGCCACCACAACAACAACTGAAAACCAAACATTTTTAGTGGAAACAGCACCACAGTTTTTCAAATACTACTTCTTATAATGTAAGCTGGACCATCCTTTGAAATATTATACCAATATTGTTTCACTGTGGCATTGAATGCAATAAGCTCTGATTTATAGAACTCACGCAAAACAGAAGACAGTGTGTGGTGGAATCTATTTAGCTTTGAGATATAATTGGTGTTGGGTCGCCACCAGTGATCATCCGTTATAAAGGCTGAGGCATAATATTATTATGATGAAGTAAATTGACATATTAAGTGACATTCTGACCTCTCTATTATCCATTAATGCATAAGTATAGCATAGGCTATATACTGGTATGTCTATTTCAACTTAGTGTTGGAAAGGAAATATCATTAATGTCTACTCAATCAAGAACCCTTTGTATCCCCAGTAGGAAGTATCTCTTTCCAAGTCTTGATTTCAACCTTCAGAATAGTCTTACTGTAACTTCATGTAATGTCATATGGGAATAAATTATATTTGCTTAACAACTGAGTAATTGTAAGAAATCTGCAATGACACAAAATGCCAAACACGTGGTCTTTAAAACCCCTACTGTAGAAACGGATGCTGTGGGATGGGTGTAACCAAAGATTACTTAGTCTTCATGTCTTAGAATGCATGGTTAATATCATGATAATCAAGGCCATAAGAAAAGCAGAGGGCTGGAGAGCCGTATGTTTTGTAGCAATGAGCTAAGTGAATTTAAACTAGAAATTAAATCATTTTACACCTGGGTGGTAAAATATGGAGCTGGACAAACATTTTCCCTTATGATTATAGAAAATTACAGGACTTTAATACAAAATAAAACTTTTATATTTAAAAATAAATCCAATAAAACAAAACGCATAAAAGAATTATGAATAATTTCTTTGACTCTGTTTTGATAACATATGTCTTAACATTATTTAGTAACCACGTCTTGTATGGCTGCATCTGAAATCTCAACCACATAAAGACATTACTTTTGGAGCTAAAGGGCTTTGCGATATAATTAACCCTTCACTCCAAAACAGCTAGGCCCTCATTCTATTATCGGCCGTAGGAGATGCGGGGCCGCAAGGACCGGACGCAAGCTATTCTGCTATTCTATTCCCTTGCGGCCGAGGGCTCCGGCAGGCTTGCGGCCGGCGCCTTGCTATCCCTTGCGGCCGCACGCGCTGGAAGAAAGCCTTTGATCTTAAACGGCCGCAAGAGTTTCGGCCGTAAGAAAATCCTGGTTGCTA
This sequence comes from Discoglossus pictus, assembly GCA_027410445.1. NCBI lineage: Eukaryota > Metazoa > Chordata > Amphibia > Anura > Alytidae > Discoglossus > Discoglossus pictus. The sequence goes on from CM050167.1 coordinate 198,027,819, forward strand.
TTCAATTGCTCCGGGAAACCTCTCTGCAAGGCTAAAACCGAGCCGCAGCTTACTTGCAGCAAAAAGGTCCCGCAGGCACACAAATAAGCACATAATAAAGCCATAATAAAGCCATCCTGCACTCTGAGGAGACTATAAAGTGATTGTAGGTGTTAGCATTAATAGCACAACATTCCCCTACACTCAAATCCGTAAATACAATTTTATTTTAATTTATGTCACATATCCATGTAAAAAGTCCAGAGTGCTTGGAGCACCTCAGACCCGCCCACGCTGCGGCCGGAAAATAAACAGTTAATGTAAACTCGGATTTGGGCTGATGTGCAAGCTTGAGAGGGGGTTGCTATTAATCCTCATGTCCCCCATTATGATCCCTAGCATTTACAGAGCTTTACAGTGCCGTCTTGAATTTATTTTTGCTTTTAAAGATTTCTGAGCTTACGGCCGGTTGCAAGATATACGGCCGGCCGTAAGGGGAGATCCTTGCGGGGCCGTATAATTGAATTCCAAGATAACGGAACCCCCGCAAGGAATCGCAGCTTTGCGGCCGATTTACGGCCGATAATAGAATGAGGCCGCTAGTGTTTAATCGAAAACTGTGCAAAAATTCACCTGGACTAAAACTTGCTGATACAATAGATTCACTTTATTAAACCATATTTTTCTCTGCCATTGTAATGTTTGGAAGCTTTGTCTAATTTGGGCTATATCCTTAATCATAATTCTCTCAATGTGCTGTGTAAAAAAAATGTATTTACTTAAAATATCAGGCAAAATACACTTTTAAGATCAGACCAAAAGTAAAAGAAAAAACTATTACATCTATAAAATGTATCAAAATACTAGGTCTAGCCTAGCAAAATTCGAGCTGAATAAATGAGATAGATGTTGGAGAGAATGTATCCTTCCCGCCAGGATACGTGGACTATGTTGGAGAAAATGTGGGTGTCACACCTCCAGTCTATGGGAATTAACAAGCTTTGCCATAGACTCCCGTTGTAACAGTTCTCATTAGATTTACATGGCTTTTCCTGAACTAGCCTTCCCTGAAATAGGTTTAAACTGCAAAAAGTTGATTCCCCTGGCCCCCCTAGATTCCAGTCGTAATAACTGCTCCCTCTTCCAAATGTATGACAATTTTTTGACTTCTCTTCTAGTAAGTGTTAAAAAACACTAAGAAATTGGAAAGAAAGATACAGAACACCTGACAACTAGATGAGTCATACATACATCAGAGACATAATAGACTATTGTAACAGTATCAAGTAAGGGGCCCAATGAGTTGAGTAAAACTTGATTTTTAATAATATATTATAAAAACATAAAGTTCATAAAAACACAATCAACAAACAACGCAGAATGAAATTTTAAAACAAAACAGTCGATTTGGAGAAAAACAATAATATATGAAGTATAGAACAGGATTATTATCCTAATAACGAACCTTCATTTTATGAATACTATATATATGAGCAATTTTCCATAGTAATGTATATCTCAAATCTATGGTATTCAAAAGTGTCCTATATCATTGTAGACAGATTGTTTTCAAGTTATAACCATGAGCTTGTGTGATGGAGTTTGGAATAGGACCCGTCAATTGCCCTCTAATCCTGCCTATACCTTCTAACTACACAATCTGCTATCAGCGAAAATTAAATGTAAATGTTTCCAACGTGAAAATTCCTACAATGATATTGTCATTAAAGTGACAGTGCTAAAAAGTGCAATTTAAAGTGTATAAAGTGCAATGATTCTTAAACTTATAATATCCTGTGCTTGTGCAAAATTCCAGTATTATAAAGTGATTTTTTCTTTCAGTTGTGCAAAAGGTACAGGAGGAAAAATAATCATACAGTACAATAATCATATAAACTTAATATATTAACAGTGAATTGATTATGCACACAGATAATAATATGTATACCGAATTCTCAACTGTATCTATAGTGAGCATAATTCATTATGATATCTGGTTATACAATAAACCCACAATTTTTGGCCAGTAATAAATTATTTGGCATAGATAGTCAAGACCATATATTATTTGGGTAGTTGCTATTAGATTCACAATATGTCAACAATTTGATGTCAAATTTTCTAAGATCAATTGTTTCTCTTCTATAAGTAGGCTAATGTGTATATGGTCCTTTGATTTGTTATATTTAGCTTGTCCTACTCGGGTTCAATTATTTGAGATGTTAAACAGGCTTTTCTCTTTCATTAATATACATAACTAGTGACTTGCCCATCAAAAAATTACAGCAACAGGCACACAAAGTAAGTCTTTTGGTTGTGTGAGTACCTTTGGTGCTCATTGCAAGCCTCGCGCAGAGCCTCTTGGTTGGTGTATTTTTGGTTGTCAGAGCTCCTTTGGCGCTCATTGCAAGGTTTGCACTGATGGCCTCTCCCTTGGTGTAGTTGTGCTCCTCTAAACACTGTTGGCGCTCCTTGTGAGGCGCGCGCTGAGCGCCTTTAGCATTTATTGTGATTCTGTCGTGTTTTTTATTTTTTATCTGTCTATGTATTTTGCAATGTTAATTAATTAATTACTAAAATTATAAATTGATATACTTTACCTATTTGTAATTAATATATGCAGAAGGCAATATGCTGAAGAGCCAACAATCTGTTTTGATGTTCCTGCAGCATTGCACGGTTGGTGAGCTGAGGTGTAAGTGTCAGCAATGTGTGTAGTGTAAATAAGCTGCATGCGTGAGGGGAAGCCGTTTGTTTAGCTGTGTAGTTCCGCATTTTGTAATGGTAATGTTATTAGTTTGCAGTTAGTGTTGTAAAATGGCTGCGATTGTGTATGTGTTAGGCGAGTGTGGAGCATTTAGCGTCCTTCCTAATAGTGTATTTAGTACCTTGTACGGTTCTGTGTATAAGTCGTATGTGCCTGGCGGTGTTTTGTGTGCTTAGGGGTCATGTAGCCTCGTTTTCGTATTTTTGCGGTGGCCATTTTTTCTCTCACTTTTGGCTAAAGTGTTTAAATTTGATTTAAGTTGGCGTGTAACCTCATTCCGAGACGTCCTGGCTGTCCCCCCCTGCTGTGTATTTTTTTTATTTATTTTAGTTTGTATTTTGTGTGTTTTTCGTGTTTTCCGCTGTGCGTAGTGCGGCCATTAAGTTCTATTTTTTGCGGCTCATATTTTTTTTTTTCTGTGGAGGTTTCCTTTTGTAAGTGTTATGGGCCGTAATTTTTATAGGCAATTTTTTTCAAAGTGCTACGGGTCTTGCACTGTAAATTGTGTATTTGAGTTCCGCAGGTTATAGGTATGATACGCAAGTCGTGTGGGGTTGTAGGGATAAGTGCATATGGCGCTCATCATCACCAGCGCAGTGAGTGCCTTCAGCGCTCCCTGCCTAAGCCCTACAGGGTCGTAGGGATGAGCTCATCTCCACCAGTGCAGTTAGTGCCTTTGGCGCTCCTTGCCTAAGTCGTACTGGTTCGTAGGGATGAGCGCATAAGGCGCACATCTCCACCAGCGCCTGGCCGCAATCGCCGCCCTCGCTTTGCGAGCCCGCTGTTTTAACGTTGCATTACCAACGGATTTTGGCAAGGTCGTGCTGCTGAGAACTATATATGTGATAGTCACATGTCATATGTGATAGTACCATTGTTTCATAAAAGCACCTTATTACCTATTTATTTACAGATGAATGGAAAGTAGTAATTACTGGATACATCTTATGGCAGTAGTCCATCACTCATATATAGATGGACAGATGATATCCTGTTGATCCTGATTATACATATTTTTCCAAATTAATATTGATATTATATATATTTAAAGTTGTTACATGATGTGACAGATTTGTATTAATTATAATAATTATTCTGCAGCAATAACCACTACCCATGTTTGATATTTTAATAGAAAATAGCGTTAGATGTGTTTCAAACACTTATATTTTTATTTTTCAAATTTCTATATTTTGTATTGCCTAACTCTATTCTTTCTCATTGTCCCCTTAATTTTCTAGATTTCTAAGCTGGCAATCTGGTCTGATGATCTGTGGAAGAGCCCGCACTGGTACACAAACTCTCACCCTTTATGTCTCCTAATCTTGCCAATAAAATAAGATGATGAAGAAAGAAAGGAGACATGTACTGTCAGTTTGTTTTATCTCATATATAAAGACCCTTTGGTCAATACATATATTAATAAAATTACACACAGTCTCAATCTTTGTAAGGCAACCATCCCAAAGAGCCCAGACTGATACACAAACTCTCACCTTCTATGTCTCCTATTCTTGCCAATAAAATAAGATGATGAAGAAAGAAAGGGGACATGTTTTGTCAGTTTGTTTTATCTCATATATAGACACTTTGGTCAATATGAATATTATTGAAATTAGTAAAACTTGATTCTTTCTATCACACAATTTACTAGGGAAATACTTTTATCTGAGGACTCCTTATCTCAAATAAATATAGATACTTCTCTGTATTTGATTCAAGGATCTTACAAATAACCTTAGAGTGGAAAGAGGTGAGTTGTTTCATATGTGGTTTTCTCATATGTAGAAAATTGTTTTATACATTAACCCGGATTAAAGGAAGCGAATAAAGCTACAATTCTCATTCAAACCTTTCGGTGTCACTGTGTCTAAAAGGGTTATCCATTTTTTGTTTCAGCTTTAAGCAGCTCATTCTCCAGGTTACCTTCTCTTATTCCTAGGTAAATTTTTTGAAGAATCCAACAGCTAATTTCAGGTCTTGAGTTATGCTGTTGGTGAAAATGGTGGGCTACTGATGTTAATACCTTAACTTTTTGCATATTGGATCTGCTATTACGGGTATGTCCTAGGTGTTCCCCCAATCATCTGCTGATTTCCCTTTTGGTCATCTCGATGTACAGTGGATATAAAAAGTCTACACACCCCTGTTAAAATGTCAGGTTTCTGTGCTGTAAAAAAAGGAGACAAAGATAAATCATTTCAGAACTTTTCCCACCTTTAATGTGACCTATAAACTGTACAACTCAATTGAAAAACACATTGAAATCTTTTAGGTGGAGGGAAGAGAAATAAAAAATAAAAATAATGTGGTTGCATAAGTCTGCACACCTTCTTATAACTGGGAATGTAGCTGTGTTAATTAAGAATTAAGCAATCACATTCCAAATCGTGTTAAATAGGAGTCAGCATACACCTGCCATCATTTAAAGTGCCTCTGATTAACCCCAAATAAAGTTCAGGTGCTCTATTTGGTCTTTCCTGAAATTTTCTTAGTCGCATCCCACAGCAAAAGCCATGGTCCACAGAGAGCTTCCAAAGCATCAGAGGGATCTCATTTTTAAAAGGTATCAGTCAGGAGAAGGGCACAAAAGAATTTCCAAGGCATTAGATATACCATGGAACACTGTGAAGACAGTCATCATCAAGTGGAGAAAATATGGCACAACAGTGACATTACCAAGAACTGGAGCTCCCTCCAAAATTGATGAAAAGACGAGAAGAAAACTGGTCTGGGATGCTACCAAGAGGCCTACAGCAACATTAAAGGAGCTGCAGGAATATCTGGCAAGTACTGGCTGTGTGGTACATGTGACAACAATCTCCTGTATTCTTCATATGTCTGGGCTATGGGGTAGAGTGGCAAGACGAAAGCCTTTTCTTACAAAGAAAAACATCCAAGCCAGGCTACATTTTGCAAAAACACGTCTGAAGTCTCCCAAAAGCATGTGGGAAAAGGTGTTATGGTCTGATGAAACCAAGGTTGAACTTTTTGGCCATAATTCCAAAAGATATGTTTGGCGCAAAAACAACACTGCACATCACCAAAAGAACACCATACCCACAGTGAAGCATGGTGGTGGAAGCATCATGCTTTGGGGCTGTTTTTCTTCAACTGGAACTGGGGCCTTAGTTAAGATAGAGGGAATTATGAACAGTTCCAAATACCAGTCAATATTGGCACAAAATCTTCAGGCTTCTGCTAGAAAGCTGAACATGAAGAGGAACTTCATCTTTCAGAATGACAACGACCCAAAGCATACATCCAAATCAAGAATATAACTTAAAATACTGCTGAATATATGAAGAGAAATAGATAGGACTGGAGTAGTCCGATTACAATTATGATTGCTATGAATAGCACAAATTTCAAATTTGACAGAAATAAGGAAGGAATAAAGTCCCTTTATATAATACAGCATTGACTCTTGTATATACCTTTTGGGGATTTATAGATATTATTTATTTATATTAATGTAATGGATGAATAACCTAAGAGAAGGTGACCTATTATTCTAAAATCACATATGAGCAAAGTAAATATATATAGTTATTATTGTATATTTATATATATTTTTTTATATTCAACAAATCTCACAATGTGATGCAGCTAGAAATGTGTCATATACCTTCTATAAAATATGTAACTTATGCAACTTATTCATCCATATATCAACATGATGGATATAAACCACAACAAATGTTTATCCTACTTTTTCTGGGATTATGTATAAAGAAAAAAGTTTATACTTTCATTGTAACATATTTATGTCCAATTGATGAAATGTGTATAATTGTTCAATAGTAAAAGTATATTTAACAAAGATTCAAATCTGGGTCAACATAAAGAGCCTATTTTAAAGAATCAGTTATTTGAACTAAACAAATTGTACAAGCAACAATATAGAATATGGTGGGAGATAGCAAGTTTGGAGAATTACCTGGCAAACAATTTAGTACCCAGAGGATTACGCATTAATTTATTCCCCACAATTCAAGGCCTACCAGAGGAATTTGTAAAAAAGTGGGACTCTGTGTTGCTGAGATGCTCTAAAGAACTTATGACCCTAATTTTAGAGTAGGAACAATCACAATTGAAAGAAATTGATCCACAATTGAAAAAAGAAGTGGAAAAAATAAGAGAACACAACACAGACCCCAACTTTATAGAATTGGAAAATAAACTGCAAAAAGATATATAGAGAATTTCAAAAAAAATGTTGGTTGATAGGAAACAGAAGACATTTCATAGGGACTTAAATAATTTCCAAAGTGGAAATATTTTTAGAAGATCTGGAAAACAATTTGTCCCTTACGCACATATAGATAATGTTACGTCTGAATCAGAATGGTCTGATTTGGAAACAAATGATACATTAGGAACAACTAACCCCCCAATAATAAAAAAAGGTCAACTAATTTTTTTTTAGATCTAAGAACAGGATCAGGAGGGTTAAGAAAAAAATCAAGATACATACAAACCACAACAAAAAAGAATACGGAAGAACTAGATTCTTTACAAATATTTTATTTGTCAACCAAAACTCTATCAAATGATCATTTATCAGTTCTCAAAAAAGGCCTAAATGTTTCACCTACAGGGGATTTTAACCTCTTTGAATGGGTAAAGGACACATTTGTTTGCCAGAAAATTGGCCCTAAAAAAGTTCTTCTCTAAAAAGAACAAAATTCCAACAGAACCTTTGCACTCTAGGACTTTGAGAAGTCTTGAAAGTCTGTTAGCAGAAAATTAAGAATTTCAATCAACAGGTCCTTACTCTGCTTTCAAACCGAAAAGTAAATACCGTATTTATCGGCGTATAACACGCACTTTTTCTCCCTGAAAATAGGGAGCAAATGATAGGTGCGTGTTATACGCCGATATTCCCTCCCCCTCCTCCCTCCTCTTTCAAACCCCCCCTCCTCATTCTAACCCCCCCTCCTCAACCTAAACACCCCTAAATACCTCCCCCTCACTTACCTGCTTCTGCTCCCGCCTCCGCTCCTTGACCCGGCGCGCATGTGATGTCACATGTGCGCCACGTCATTAGCATATACTGGGTGCACCCGGTATATGCTAATGACGTGGCGTGCATGTGATGTCACATGCGCGCCACGTCATTAGTCACCTGCGCGCCTCTTCAACCTAAACCCCCCTCCTCAACCTAAACCCCCTAAACACCTCCCCCTCACTTACCTGCTTTTTGCTAATGACGTGGCGCGCATGTGATGTCACATGCGCGTCGGGTCAAGGAGCGGAGCTGAGGCCAGACCAGAAGCAGGTAAGTGAGGGGGAGGTATTTAGGGGGGTTTAGGTTGAGGAGGGGGGTTTAGGTTGAGGAGGGGGGGGGTTAGGTTGAGGAGGGGGGGCTTAGAATGATGAGGGAGGTTGAGGATAGGGGGGTTGAGGTTGAGGAGGGGGGTTTAGGAGGGGGTTGAGGAAGGAGGATGAGGATGGGGGGGTTGAGGAGGGGGTTTGAGGATGGGGGGGATGGGGGGTTTGAGGAGGGAGGTTGAGGAGGGGGTTGAGGATAGGGGGGTTGAGGAAGGAGGATGAGGATGGGGGGGTTGAGGAGTGCATTTGAGGAAGGGGGTTGAGGAAGGAGGTTGAGGGGGTTTGAGGATGAGGGGTTGAGGAGGGGGTTTGAGGAGGGAGGTTGAGGACTGGGTTGAGGATGGGGGTTGAGGATGGGGGGTTGAGGAGGGAGGATGAGGAGGGAGGTTGAGGAGGGGGTTGAGGATGAGGAGGGAGGTTGAGGATGAGGAGGGAGGTTGAGGATGAGGAGGGGGGTTGAGGTTGAGGAGGGGGGTTGAGGAAGGAGGATGAGGATGTGGGGTGGTGGAGGGGGTTGAAGATGGGGGTTTGAAGAGGGGGTTGAGGAGGGAGGATGAGGAGGGAGGTTGAGGTTGAGGATTTTGCTTCAAAGTTCTTTATTTGAATTTTTTTCCCCCTGAAATTTCCTTCTTAAAATGAGGTGCGTGTTATATGCCGCTAAATACGGTATACACCACCTTTGAGTATAAGTCCCAATATTGAGCTATTTGTGAATAATGTGGTTCGTGATATGAATTTTTTTTCTAATAAAAGTAACATCAGCTACAATCTTACTAAAACTGAAAGAATGGCATGAAAACAAATTACAACAAGACAACAACATAATTATTAGAAATTTGGTTAAAGGAGATAATATAGTGATATCAGGGCCCTCCATTCTTTAAGGTGTCAAGTTTGTTTTTTGCCATGTACTAACCCCCTGTACAGCGCTACGGAATATGTTGGCGCGATATAAATAAAGATAATAATAATAATAATAATACTTGACAAAACTGACTACATTTTGGAATGTAAAAGACTCCTCAAAGACAAAAAAAGTTACAAAAAACTTCGGATGACTTCATTGAGGAACTTAAAGACAATCTATTAAGTGGTCTAAATACTAAAGTTATATTTTAATCGGGATTTGACTTCCTCTCTAATCAGAACCCTGAAATAGCTACTTTTTATACCATTCCCAAAATACATAAGAATCCTAAAAAAAAACCTGGGTAGACCAGTTGTGTCAGGCATTGAAAGCCTTACAGAAAACCCCAGTAAATATGTGGATTCCTTGCTACAAGAGTTTGTGATTTCTATAGCATCATATGTAAAAGACACAAAGGATGTTTTATTGAAATTACCTGATATTTATTTAGCAACAAAGCACTTTTGGTGTCCCTTGATGTAGAATCCCTCTATACAAATATACATCAAAGAGGTATAGAAGCAGCAAACTACTTCTTATCAAAAAGAGGAGTTCAATATCTTAATCACAACCAATTTATATTAGATTTTCTGGAGTTTGTATTAACTCATAATTATTTAGTTTTTCTCAGTAAGTTTTACCAGCAAATATGTGGCACAGCCATGGGCACAGCATGTGCCCCCACATATGCAAATTTATATTTAGGCTGGTGGGAAGAACAACTTGTGTTCACTGATCAATTGGATCAATATACCCAATATATTGAACTATGGATAAGATTCATCGATGACATCTTGCTAGTATGGAATGGGAATCAAAAAGATTTTAAAGATTTTATTGATATACTCAATAAAAATGATATGGGACTATATCTAACATCAGTGAGAATGAAATTACTTTTCTGGATTTGAAAATTGCAAAGCTAGATAATGGCAAACTTCAGACCACAACATATAGGAAACCGACAGCCATGAATAGTCTATTACAAGCCAATAGCAGCAATCCCAAATCCTTAATTGAAGGGATACCAGTGGGGCAGTATTTAAGAATTAAAAGAAATTGCTCCAGTCAAACTAACTTTGAGATAGAAGCTAGAGAATTACAACATCGCTTCAAAGAAAGGGGGTATAAAAACAAACTCCTGAAGAGAGCATATCAAAGAGCAAAAGCAGTAGATAGAGATCTACTGTTGTTAAATAAAAATAAACAATAAGATGAAGTGGTTAGGTGCATAGGTACTTATAATGGTAAATGGCATGAAATTAGAAAAATATTCAATGACCACTGGAAGATTCTTTTAGACGATGATGATCTAAGACCATTTCTAAGCAACCAGGCCCAAATCACTAGTAGAAGATCAACTAAAGAATATGATACACCAGTGGCCAACCATGTCAATTCTCAACATAATGGAGATCTTAACAATATATCCTTCATAGCCATTGACGGTATAAAACATAATATTAGAAGAGGGAATATTGATAAGGAATTATTAAAAAAGGAGGCCTACTGGATTTTTACACTTAGGACTAAAAAACCTTGGGGTCTCAATGATGGATTTACTTTCACACCATTTATTTAAAGCCTTGTATTATGTATTATTCATTTCAATATATGCTATTGGTTCTAAGAAATACTATCAAATTTCTATATATGAACAAGTTTGTTTGATATAGTTATAATTACATCTTGTCTAAATATAATAACATCTCATTTAAATATACAAACATCAATAAAGGACATAGATTTAAAATATTTGGATGTAATGAACCTACACTTTATACTTTCAAACCTTTTACTATTGAACAATTATACATATTTCATCAGTTGGACATAAATATGTTACAATGAAAGTATAAACTTTTTTCTTTATACATAATCCCAGAAAAAGTAGGATAAACATTTGTTGTGGTTTATATCCATCCTGTTGATATATGGATGAATAAGTTGCATAAGTTACATATTTTATAGAAGGTATATGACACATTTCTAGCTGCATCATATTGTGAGATTTGTTGAATATAAAAAATATATATAAATATACAATAATAACTATATATATTTACTTTCCTCATATGTGATTTTAGAATAATAGGTCACCTTCTCTTAGGTTATTCATCCATTACATTAATATAAATAAATAATATCTATAATCTATATATCCCCAAAAGGTATATACAAGAGTCAATGCTGTATTATATAAAGGGACTTTGTTCCTTCCTTATTTCTGTCAAATTTGAAATTTGTGCTATTCATAGCAATCATAATTGTAATCGGACTACTCCAGTCCTATCTATTTCTCTTCATATATTTGGCAGTATTTTAAGTTATATTCTTTTTAACATTTGTCGTTTTACAAGTATTGAGGTTGCCACGGCAACCATAAAGCATAATTAGCTCCTCTGACACTCCTCCGGTAACCCCTGATGAAATTTTCAGAAACGTGCGACGGGTTGCACGCTCTACTACGCCGCGACGTCGCTCTATGACGTCACACGCAGACGCATTGGCGACACGCGGGTAGTTTGGAGCTTAGGTGTCTCATAATAACATAGACCGACCATCTATATTGAAAAGACATACAAATATTATCAAAAATCTATCTCTAATTTATGAGTAACTGCAATAATGTGGAATTTGATAGTACATACCTAAGCTTCATAGTTCGAGTAGTGAAACAATAATTATATTACTATTTCAGCAATGGACTCTTTCTTATAACGCATGACTGTATAGAGACCCCTATACCCTCACACTTAGCACTAGCACTTTATCTATATCATGGTGCAATTTATATTCAATGCCCATTATTTATCATAAGTCTTTATATTTATCTAATAATTATTAGCACTAGACACTTTATTGAAGTGCAATATATAAGTGCAATATATAAGTCTGATATTTAGATTTATATTCTTGCCACTTGATAATATTACACAGAACTATATGTATCATTTTATTTTAGAGAATTTATCACTTTGAATAAGAGGATATATAGGGACAACTTTAATAATTTCAGTCATAACAATTCCAGTCAATATATAAGTTAGTCCTCAGAATTTCACATTTCCCTACTCTCATTATCTCGTCAGAACTTCAGGATTTTAAACAAGAAGTTTTAACTATACCAATAAATGTTAAGTTTTATATTTTGCTGTTCTATATTGTTATTTGGGCAGAGGGTGTGCACTTTAACTTAAAAGGATACTTGTCCTGTCCCTTTTGTCATTTATCAATTTATATCCTCTAGTAACACCCCTTTCTTCATCCCAGAAACTTTTTATACCTAGAGCCACCTATCTTTCTATTTTGTGTACCTATAAATTAATATACTTTACCTATTTGTAATTAATATATGTAGGAAGCAATATGCTGAAGAGCTAACCATCTGTTTTGATGTTCCTGCAGCATACAATGTCGATCTGCACTGTTGGTGAGATGAGGTGTGTCAGCAATGTGTGCAGTGTATAGTTTAAATAGGCTGTGTGTGCGAGGGGAAACTGTTTGTTTAGTTGTGTATTTCCGCAATGTTATTGTTATTAGTTTGCAGTTTGTGTTGGAAAATTGCTGCGATTGTGTATGTGTTACGCGGGTGTGGAGCATTTAGCGTGCTTCCTAATAGTGTATTTAGTAGGTCGTACGGGTCTGTTTAAAAGGCGTATGTGCTTGTCGGTGTTTTGCGTGCTTAGGGGTCGTGTAGCCTCATTTTCGTTTTTTGGGTCGGCCATTTTTTCTCTCGCTTAAGGGATTTTCGAGTGTCGAAAATCTTTAAATTCTATTTAAACTGCGTGTAACCTCATTCCCAGACATCCTGGCTGTCCCCCCTTGCTGTGTGTGTATTTTTGTTGTAATTTTATTTTGTATTTAGTGTGTTTTTCGCTGTGCGTGTTGCAACCGCTAAGTTCGTATTTTTTGTGGCTCGTATTGTTGTTGACCATTTAGCGTGCTGCCTAATAGTGTATTTAGTAGGTTGTACGGGTCTGTGTAAAAGGCGTATGTGGTTGGCGGTGTTTTTCTGTGCTTAGGGGTTGTGTAGCCTCCTTTTTGTTTTCTTTCGGCTGCCATTTTGCACTTTGAATTGTGTTTTTGAGTTGTGTGTTGATGTGTAGTCCCGCGGGTTGTAGGTATGATGCGCAAGGCGTGCGGGATCGTAGGGATGAGCGCATACGGCGCTCATGTCCACCTAAGCAGTGAGCACCTTCGGCTCCTCCTGCCTAAGTCCTATGGCACTCTTCTCCACCAAAGCAAGGAGCGCCGCCTGGCCGCGGCCCTCACTTTGCTTGCGTTACCAATGGTTTTTCGGCAAGCCCGGCTGCTGAGAACTATATTCGTGATATGTCATGGCGAAAGGGTTTTGTGTATCTCAGTGAAGCAATAGCACAGAGGGTACCCCAAGATGAGCATGTTGTCATAGCGGATAGGTCAGACAAATCTGATAGGTCAGAATCTATGCAAAGAAAATTGTGAGGGTCACATAGAGTCAGACTTGATTAAACAACAAGAAAGATAGATAGAGCAAGAAACAGTATCACTCTCATCTAAACAGGGCTGATCATACAGGACAAACAACATCTACAGATATACAATGTGTTTTCCCAGGTGGAGCAGTATGAGCACACAGTGGTACACATGTAGAAGGTGTAACAGTATCACTTGTTGTCTTGTGTATATACTGGTGGTGTATATGCTAGGCACATTCTGCATTAGGAAACACTGCACACTGTTATGATTCCAGCTTAAATGTATACAAACTGTGCATTATAGAGATGTACATAAATAGACATATAAGAAATCACCCATTGTGTAAATACATAGCATAGCTTGCAGGGGCTTTGTGTGAGCCTGCACATGTATACCACGCTTACAATGTACACTAGTTATGTATAATGACACATAGTGGGCACCCTTTGTCTGTTTACCTGCCATCTATGTGATGCTGTTGAGGGGTGAGTGATCACCATTATTGATCAGGGCAACCCCCAGCACTGAGGAGATCCTAATCCTATCACATGAGAGGTAGGGGGAGCAGCTGAAGCAGGCACCATGCATACAGTGCTGGCCCTAGAGATGAGCACACACAGGCAGGAAGCACTCAGTCCCCGGCGCCTCCTCCTCTTCCTCAGGCTGTGACTTCATCCTCAGCCCCGGAGCTCACAGCCTGACCCCACACGGCCCCACCCTCTGTGCCTGCTGGAAGATGACTGCTCACATAACGGGCTGCATTCACGGTAAGTTTGGGTCCCCGGCTAGAGATCTCCATGTACACACACAAAGGCCTGAGCATGGGGGTCTTTGTATTGGTGGAGGGACACAAGCACTAACCCCACACTCCCCCCTCACCTCCCACCAGCTCTGCAGCCCATGCTCCTATCACAGGAAGATTATCCCCAAACAGACCCCCCTCTCCATGATTATCCCCAAACAGACCCCCTCTCCCTGCCCCATCCATGACATGCAGCCCCCTCCCCCATCACTACATTTCCATGATCCTGTGTTTACATATCTGCCTGATGCTGTCATGTCTGCTTTAAATTTGTAGCTCTCTATATAACATGGGCTGAACCGTTCTATGTGAATAGGATTTGCATCTTTATAGCCAGCATTACTACTTGTCCACACCAGCCTCTTACCGTTCATTACCAGAAGACATTTAGAGCAGCTGCCTGGGGTTGTACCAGGGATTGGGGGCTCTATTGTCCTCGTGTACTCAGTGTTTACCATGTGCATATGCCCAGAAGAAGTGATTCCTCTCTGTGTGTAAATTACAAGATCCCTCCTAATAGTAAAAGAGTAACCATCTTGTATACAGATAGTGCTTCTTACAAGACCTTAGTGTACAAGTATTTGTATGGTATATTTATCTATGTAAAGCATTTAATCATTTCTGGTAAGTTGGCTGCATAGATAAAATGATGACTCAATCACTGACAAATCTCAGTTTAGTATGGAGGCCCCTTCCCACAGGTGGGTGCTGTGAGGACATGCACAGGAGGGCTCTCCAGATTACAATAGTTCCTCCCAAAGCTCACTTTGACAGTTTGTGGTGACAGGGCCTCTCCTGTAATATCATTTTGAAATAAGTGTTAACTGTCTGCACTGTTGCAATGCGCCTTTTTCCTGTAAATGAGAGACTGGATCCTTACTGATACTTGGGAAGCAAATGCAAGTGCATTCTTGCAACAGGTATGTGGTCTTAAGTAATAGACCTAACAAGTATGTGGCTGAGTCACAGAGAGTTTCATTTCTATGATGTCCATTTCATGACCTTCTATTTTACAAGCATTATTGCAGAAATTGTGAGTTGGTAAATAGCACCCTATGTTTATGGAGGTGCTCTAGTCTGAAGATTGGCAGTGTGTTTACATTGATGGTAAATCATGAATGAGTGTGCATTTTATTGGTAGGGGGTGAACAATCAAAGTGGTTTGTGTCTTTTTAGGTTTGGCAGATACGTTTCCATAGTCTCATTGTTTAAGCATATAGGTTTGTAAGATATTGTATTGGAATAGCTGCCCATAAGACAGGTATCGGAATAGCTGCCCATAAGACAGGTATCGGAATAGCTGCCCATAAGACAGGTATCGGAATAGCTGCCCATAAGACAGGTATCGGAATAGCTGCCCATAAGACAGGTATTGGAATAGCTGCCCATAAGACAGGTATCGGAATAGCTGCCCATAAGACAGGTATCGGAATAGCTGCCCATAAGACAGGTATTGGAATAGCTGCCCATAAGACATGTATTGGAATAGCTGCCCATAAGACAGGTATCGGAATAGCTGCCCATAAGACAGGTATTGGAATAGCTGCCCATAAGACATGTATTGGAATAGCTGCCCATAAGACATGTATTGGAATAGCTGCCCATAAGACGGGTATTGGAATAGCTGCCCATAAGACGGGTATTGGAATAGCTGCCCATAAGACGGGTATTGGAATAGCTGCCCATAAGACGGGTATCGGAATAGCTGCCCATAAGACGGGTATCGGAATAGCTGCCCATAAGACGGGTATCGGAATAGCTGACCATAAGACGGGTATCGGAATAGCTGACCATAAGACGGGTATCGGAATAGCTGACCATAAGACGGGTATCGGAATAGCTGACCATAAGACGGGTATCGGAATAGCTGACCATAAGACGGGTATCGGAATAGCTGACCATAAGACGGGTATCGGAATAGCTGACCATAAGACGGGTATCGGAATAGCTGACCATTAGACGGGTATCGGAATAGCTGACCATTAGACGGGTATCGGAATAGCTGACCATTAGACGGGTATCGGAATAGCTGACCATAAGACGGGTATCGGAATAGCTGACCATAAGACGGGTATCGGAATAGCTGACCATAAGACGGGTATCGGAATAGCTGACCATAAGACGGGTATCGGAATAGCTGACCATAAGTCATTAATTTGTATTTAGAAAATGCTGGAAAATTGAGTTGCTGTGTCCATAGAAATGCATTGCTTGTAGGGATCACGCCATAGTTACATAGTAATTGAGATTAAATAAAGACGTTCAGTCCAAAAAGATCAACCTTTTTAAATCGCTTCTGATCATTATTATACGTGGATTATTTATTACCCGTAATAATTGTTATTTATTAATTATGCTATTCTGTAAACAATACATTATCAACCATGTCATCAAACATGCTGACTCTGCCCCACATTAGCATGCGGCTGCATTTTGTACATAAAAAATAATAATAGAGGTAAGGGTAAAGTTACTAACACTTTTGTTTAGAACCAAATCCAATTACAGAATTACCCTTCTATTAAACAGTGTATAAATAGTGTTGGCTGAGGATAGTGCTGTGCAACTTCTTTAGTGTGTGTGTGGGGGGGTGGGACAGACCCTCAGATTCTGTGTTCTGGTGCAGTATAACATATACCTATTAGCTCTGCAGAGCTATGTAGCTACAGATGCCTCGGGTATTGTGGAGAACACAAGGGGTTATAGATGAGTTACATTATTTTAGCACAGCATTGCAATTTATTGGTATAGAAAATACAATACAGGAAAAACACAGGAACACTTCTCATTATATTAAATATTTTTTGATTACATTCTGAAATTTATTGATAATATTTTGACACAGGCATAACTGATTTTAGGCAATTTTTTTACAAACATTGCATGACCTATTGAGATTTAAAGTACATTAATTATATTTTTAAGATTCATATTTTTGTTTACTGTACCAATTAGTTCAGAACTTCTATAGATGGGTTTCAAAGATTTTGAATGTCCAAAAACATTGGTATGTGGTTCTCAACCATTTTCATGCTAGGGATTGGCATGTTAACTTCTATAAAATATGCCTTTCATGTCTAAATGATTATGTGCCAAATCTAAGTTTGTCTGCACCCACTGTGTGTTTTTTTTTTGTGCATACATATTTTTTCATGATAATTAATGAAATGATAAATTAATATACTTTACCTATTGGTAATTAATATATGCAGCAAGCAATGTGCTCAAGAGCTAACAATCTGTTTTGATGTTCCTGCAGCATACAATGTAGATTTGCAGTGTTGTTGAGCTGAGGTGTACGTGTCAGCAATGTCTGCAGTGTGTAGTGTAAATAGGCTGCGTGCACGAGGGGAAACAGTGTAGCTGTGTAGGTCCGCATTCTGTTAGTTAGTGTTGTAAAATGGCGGCGAGTGTGTATGTGGTACGCAGGTGTGGATGATTAAGCGTCCTTGCTAATACTGTATGTTGGACCTCGTACAGGTTTTTGTAAAAGTCGGATGTGCTTGGCAGTGTTTTGCGGCTTTAGGGGTCATGTAGCCTCGTTTTCGTTTTTTTCGTCAGCCATTTTTTCTCTTGCTTCAGGGATTTTCTAATGTCTAAACTCTGTAAATTGGACTTTAATTGAGGGGTACCTTACTTCTAAATGTCCTGGGTGTCCCCCCTTGCTGTGGGTAAGGTTTTTATTTTATTGTCGTGTGTATTAAGTGTTTTTTTATGTTTTCCGCAGTGCGTGGTTCGGCCGTTAAGGTCGTATTTTTGCGAGTCCATGTCTCGTTTTTTTTTTGTGTAAGTCCGTATTTAGTCATTGAGTGTTAGAGTTTTTTTTTTCAAAGTCCCACTTCTGTGGCTGTTTATAACCGCTTGTGAGGCGCCGTAGAGTCTCCACCTCCGCAAATGCGGCCCCTCTTTGTGGCCCGAACTGCGTCCTTTGCTTCGCAAGCTCGCAAAGCGTGACAACATTTTGTAGTTTGACAACTATTATATGTGATTTTATTTTTGTGTATGTATATATACATATATACACACACACAGGTGGTCCCCGGGTTAAGTACAAGATACGCTCCTGAGAATGTCTTTAGGTCGGATTTGTATGTAATTCGGATGCCTGATGAATAATAAGAATAATAATAACAATAATACTATAATGGCTCATATGTAATAACAATAATACAGTGTAATAATACAAATAATTCCCCTGTACTGTAATAATATGTTACAGAAACTATTGTGCTCTTTTATTTAATTCAAACAAACAGAACATAAAAACAAACTCATACAAAAAGCCTCGGGAGCCCGATCTTAAAGGTATATGAAAGTAAGCTGGGTTATTAATACATCTGATAGACGGGAATTTATAGTGTCTGAAACAAATTGTCTGCATGAAAAAATTCCAAAGTAAACAGTTAAACAGTTAGCCTGAAGTTTGCTTAATATCTTGTTTTTGCAAACTGTTTTCAATGTTGACACCCCCCGAAATTCCCAGGCAATATTAGCCTAACTTTTACAATGTTTCTTTTTGGCCTGGGGATTGTGCAGGCATGCTCAGTTGGCACTTGTAGTCTGCCCTACTGTGGGATGTCACATGATTTCAGACACTTTCCTTTCCTTTAGCCAATCGGCATGCGCATGTTCTGCATATTGGATATCTCATTTAACAATGAGATATCCAATATGCAAATCTCGGTTGCTGGGGGTGACTACATCACCTCCAGCACATTTTTTTCTTTTCTGCAAGAAATGTTTGCATTTTTTCATATAATAATAATATTATTATTTTTATATATATATATATATATATATATATATATATATATATATATATATGTATATACACTAGGAAATTGCCTGTCAAAAATTATGGGAATAAAATTGTAAGGCTGGCAATGCTGGTTGGCATACAATGGCCCTCATTCAATTGCAATTTGGCCAATTGAATAGGGCCCTAAATAAGCACATAACATATATTTTTTAAAGAAGTTTTTAGTTAGCAAGCATCTATCCAAAAGCAAGGTTTTCACTAACTTAAAACTTCTTTAATAAAAATATGCTATGTGCTTATTTAGGGCCCTATTCAATTGGCCAAATCGCAATTGAATGAGGCCCAATGTGAGGAGTTTGGTTTTATTTTCAAAGTCCCACGTGCCTGGCGTGGTTAGTATAAGTGTTACTGTTTGCACTGTTGTGTATTTTCTAAGTTCTGCATGTGTGGCATTGCAGAGCCTCGTTTTCATCCTGTTTCAAAAATTTTATGTTTTTCGTCCGCCATTTTTTCTCTTGCTTAGCCGTTTTTCGAGAGGCGGAAAACAGCAAATATGGCTCCAATTCATTTCCAACTTCACTCCTAGTCTTCCTGGCTCTCCCCCGGTGGTGTGTGTGAGTTTGTTATTTTTTTTTAAAATAATTATTTTGGTGTTTTTTGTGTGTTTTCTAGTTACGCGTTTGAACAAACTGCGTGCTACAACTGCTCGCCTCGCAGTGCAATGAGCACCTTTTGGTTACACATATTTCTGAATATTGTAAAACCCTTCTATCTAATAACTTTAGTACATTTTTCTATGGTGTTGTTATATAGATCTGCTTGTCTGTTAATTATGTTTGACATATTTCTTGGAAGTGACTATTTGTCTTTGGTCTTGGATGAAAATTACATTTATTTTCTCTGCATGGACATCATCTCCATATGCTAAAGTGAAAATAAACAAGGCAGAATGTGGTATTATCAAGAGATACTGTCTCTGCCTGATTTGCATTTGTTTGCTAAGTGTACAGAATATATAAAGATTCTGTATTATATATACTTAAGCGATTCTGCATTCAGAAATCTATAGTCCACTACTTATGAATTGCTGAGTCCTTTGTCTAGATGTAGAAAGCACTTTGTGTTTATGCTTTGACATCATAAAGAGTATCAATAGTCAATAGACATTATCTTTTCATCCCAGTGTTAATGCAGGAAAATGAATATAATTTGATGATACAATGACAAGACTCCATGGTCTAACCTTTAGTGGCACTTTCAAAATGAGCTCCACAAATCAAAATAGCAAGAAAATGGAAAATCAAAATGCACTGAGGAAAATCCATACCTTTCACTTATTATTTAAAACCCTTTCCCAGACTCTATATCGTATATATGCACATATATATGAACAGCAGTGTAAAAACAAATTCCATAGTAGTATTATTTGAGACAAGAGCCTAGCACAACAACAGAAGTTTCTCTGCAAAAGCCAATCAAGATGAACTGATCACTGTATTTCACTTTTTTTATGAAAGAAAGTAATGAATTCAAAGTTTTCAAATTCTGTTTTAAGTAAATTAAGATTTTATCGGTGTACATTCTGGCCTATGATAGATACGTTCAGAGTATACCCAAAAAGCATTCTTTTGCATATGTATGCTCAATAAAGAGTGCAATGTAAAACTTATTTTTTTAAATTTATATTAGCATAGTTGGAAACTATGATATTGGAGAGGGAAGCCATATAGCTGGTGGTGGCTTGAATATATAAACTATTTGTAGGTTTGTAGGAAAAGATGTAAGGGAGTTCAGTAAAGGAGGCTAAAAAATTACACTGGTGGTAAGGGCAAACAGTTGTTGACCCTTGAGTTTGGTAATTATGGGTCCTCCAAGGTGATGGATCATGAGTGTTTGCCTATTTTGCCCAGTATCTTCATCAAAAGTATCTTCATAAACCATTGCATTACCAGACAGTCCAAACACTCCTCTACTACTTTTTCTGTTCCTTTGTTGCTTTGTATTCTATATTTCCGCCATCCTCGAACTGACATGCATTTGCCTTTGAGTTCTTGAATTAGTACAATGACATATTTGGTGTATCAGAAATCTCTAGATTTTTTTTCATAGCATCCAATTATGTTTGAATGTTAACCACATTGTCTAATCTTACATTATTAAAGAAATGTAATTACCGTATATACTCGAGTATAATCCAAGGCACCTATTTTACCACAAAATACTGGGAATACTTAGTGACTCGAGTATAAGCCGAGGGTGGGAATGTGCTGCCCTTTGTGCCCCTTTCTTGTGTCTCCCTCCTCTCCCTCCCCTGTGTCTCTTCCCCTCCTCTCCCTCCCCTGTGTCTCTTCCCCTCCTCTCCCTCCCCTGTGTCTCTTCCCCTCCTCTCCCTCCCCTGTGTCTCTTCCCCTCCTCTCCCTCCCCTGTGTCTCTTCCCCTCCTCTCCCTCCCCTGTGTCTCTTCCCCTCCTCTCCCTCCCCTGTGTCTCTTCCCCTCCCTCCCCTGTGTCTCTTCCCCTCCTCTCCCTCCCCTGTGTCTCTTCCCCTCCTCTCCCTCCCCTGTGTCTCTTCCCCTCCTCTCCCTCCCCTGTGTCTCTTCCCCTCCTCTCCCTCCCCTGTGTCTCTTCCCCTCCTCTCCCTCCCCTGTGTCTCTTCCCCTCCTCTCCCTCCCCTGTGTCTCTTCCCCTCCTCCTCCCCCTCCATCCTCTCCCTCCTCCCTCCCTCCTCCCTCCCTCCCTCCTCCCTCCTCCTCCTCCCTCCTCCTCCTCCCTCCTCCTCCTCCCTCCTCCTCCTCCCTCCTCCTCCTCCTCCTCCTCAAACCCCATCCCCATCCTCAACCCCCTATGCTCAACCCCCTCCTCATCCTCTTATCCTCAACCTCCCTCCTCAACCCCCTTCCTCAACCTCTCACCTCAGCCCCCCTCCTTAACCCCCCATCCTCTCTCCTCAACCCCCCCATCCTCTCTCCTCAACCCCCCATCCTCTCTCCTCAACCCCCCATCCTCTCTCCTCAACCCCCCCATCCTCTCTCCTCAACCCCCCCATCCTCTCTCCTCAACCCCCCCATCCTCTCTCCTCAACCCCCCCATCCTCTCTCCTCAACCCCCCCATCCTCTCTCCTCAACCCCCCATCCTCATCCTCAACCCCCCACATCCTCAACACCCCCTCCTCACTCTACCCCTCTCCCTTTCCCATTACTTACCTCCATCTGCAGCTGCTCCTCCGCGCTCCTTCCTTATGTCACGTCATTAGCATATGCCGGGTCCAGACACAGATGGAAGGAGCGCGGAGGAGCAGCTGCAGATGGAGGTGAGGGTAAAGGGAGAGGGGGAGGTATTTAGAGGGCTTAGGATGAGGAGGTGGGGCTTAGGATGAGGAGGTGGGGCTTAGGTTGGGGGAGTTGATAATGATAAGGGAGAGGGGGGGGAAAGAGCCACAGGGGGGAAAGAGAGACACGGGGGAAAGAAAGACACGGGGGGGTAGTGACTAGAGTAGAAGCCGAGGGGGCCCTCTTCAGCCTTAAAAAAATCGCTGAAAAACTTGGCTTATACTCGAGTATATACAGTATTTATTACAGTATTCACAGATCTGAGAAACTGATTTTGATAACAAATACTGGTATAATGTTTTCTAGGTGTGATTTTGTAGTAAAATTGACAGCGGATGATTGCATTTAAAAATAGACAACACCCAAGAGCCAGAAGTGAGTAAATGTGCCCTTACTGTAAGATCATATAAATAAGTGTATCTGTTTTTATAACCTGTTTTGTTACTTTTAAGGAACCCTAATTTCTTCAAGTTTTCACTTGTTCAATCTTTTCCCGTACCTAGGCTGCTTGTAGTTTTGGATAGTTCTTATGTTATGGAGTGTTCAATGAGAGTTTGCGTTAACAAAATCACTATAAAAAAACATGGTTGGAAATACTCATTATTTGTTGGAAAACTGTCACATAAGTGAATATAGCCCAACTTCCTGAAAAAAAAACTAATCTGTAAGTAGGCACACACACTCAATTTGTATCTGCTGGTTGAAGAAAACATTTCCTTTTTCATCTAGACAGTCTTCAAGCAGTCTTGGAGATGGGGAAAATTTTGAAGAAGCCTATACAGGAGGTCCCCGGGTTACAGACCCAACTTCCATACTTATAACCTGGCTCCTAAGGTTTTTGGTATTAGTTTGTTTTTATGTTCTGTTTGTTTGAATTAAAATAAAGAGCACAATAGTTTCTGTAACTTATGTTTCTGTTTCTGTAAAGCACAGGGGTGTTAGAATATGTATTATATATTATTCTTATAGTATTTGTTGTTCAGTCCTTCAGTTGTGTCTGAATCTTGGTGACCATATGGACTGCAGCACCCAGGCACATCTGCCAGTATTTCTGATTGCGCTTATCCATAAGGTTTTCATGGCAATGATACTGGAGTGGGTTGGCACTTCCTTCTCCAGTGAGCCACAATTTGTCTGACCTCTCTGATATGGTTTGCCGATCTTGGGTGACCTTACATGGTATAGTTCACAGAATCATTGAGGTACACATGCCCCTTCACCACGACAAGGTAGTGACCTAGAAGGGGATTACAGTATTAAACTGTTATTATTACCACATATGAGCCATTATACTATTGTTGTTGTTATTCATCAGGGATCCTAGTCAAAAATAAATTCAACTTAAAGATGTTCTCAGGAACGTATCGTGTCTGTAACCCGGGACCGCCTGTATACTGGTTAGAAAAGAAAAAGAAGGAATTTAAACTGTTAAAATCTAGTATCACTACTTAAACACAGCGATTGATATAATATAATTTACAATGCTTTTTCATCTAAAAATATATTTAAAGAAACTAATTGCATATTTTTAGGTGTAATTCTAATTTTGTGCAATAATGTCTGGCTTGTATTATTGAATGAAAAACACAACAGATATGATATTATTATACTGTTTGTGGTTACTGTTAAGTTGGAGTTTGATCTTGATCCTCTGCACAAAAGAGAAGTTTTGGTTTGTAAAATTTCCAGAAATCATTAAAAAAATGTACAGAATTCTCTGTACTCTAGGTTCCTTATTCAGGTGAAACACAGTAGTATTTAGAGGTTTACATGTAAATACTAAACTGTATCAAAACCTGTTACAAATTAGTATTTGTCGCAGAACTGTGACAGCTAGGACTTCCAGTACACATGCAATCGTGTTTTTGTACTTTACTGCTATATTTAATTTTGATAATGGTGTGATATTTTATCTTGCAGCAGATCTGAATAAGCCAACCCTGCAGTGGAACCTACAAAGATCGGACTCTTTCATGAAGATGGATCTGCTCATTTGAAGGTATTTGAAGTTATGTTTATCTCTTTCAATGGTTGTGCCACTTGCTTGGTGTGCCTGGTCTCTTTAAAAGACATTGGCAACACCTCCGTTCTGAAATTTCCTGTGGAGTGTTGCTTTTGCCTAAATTTCAAGAAATTATGAAAGAAGTTCTTGTGTTGCAGGGATTTGCTAAATATATTGCTTACACCTTCACCCTCGCACTTTGTGGCACTGAATGCAGTAACTCGGCAGTAAATGACAGTGCTGTGTTTACCCGCCACCTTGCTGGAAATCTTTTCATCTAGAATCTGAAGGTAATGTGTTTCTAACCAAGCGTAAAGGGATATGGAAAGCTTCTTTATGTTGCTAGATATATAATATACATATGCATGTATTTACTTTTGTATACCTTGTTTTATTAAGAAGCACTTAAGATCTGTTTGTATTGCTTAGAATTAAAGAAATAGTTCCTGCATTGGTCTGCCCTCTGTAGCATATTCAGACACAAAGTGTAGGGCTGCACATGCAGTGTAGTGTACTAGCCTATCAGGGATCAGAAAACATGCTGCTGAGACGTAGTCCCTGATAGACTAGTATACTACATTCAACATCAACCTATGGAGAGTCTGTATCATTACATGCTACAGTGGGCAGACACATGCAGGGACTATTTGTTTGATTTTAGGCAGTAAAAATAGAGATTTTAATTGTGTCATAATGCAACAAATTAGAAAAAAGTTAATACATTTATAGGTATATTAAATGCCTAGTAAAATCAAGAAACGTTCCATATATCTTAACCTTCTGAATGAAGTATTCACAAGCCCATCCAGTGTATAAATCCTTGTGTCTCTGTTATTGGATATCAGGCTCAGTGGGGTATGAATGTAATCATTCAGTCAAGCATTTAATTTAATTTGTCCTCTGCTAAGACACCACAAATGTTCCAAATTTGGTGAATTTTAAAACTACAGCTAGTAACAAGTGTTGTATAAATTGAATATTTTTTCCTCCTCACACTTGCCTCCCCTTTCTTGTGGCTTTGATGTTATGCTTTTATAGCAGGCATCATTCTCTAGTCCTTATGTCACCTGGTGATATTTTCATTGTTTTATTCATATTGAATTTCTTTGCTTTATGTGGATAACATCTGATTGCATTGAATTTATATTGTATTCTTAACATTCACCTGAATAAAAATGTTATTTAGGGAAAAAAATAAGTTTAAACAGTAAATGTATATTGACGTTTGCATTTTTGTCTATCAGTCAACTCCTCTCATACTTTCCTCCTGCTCAATTTTTACCCACTGGTGTATAACACATGCTCAGAATGATGGAAGAACATGGTAGTTGGTAAATATTTCTCTCAGCCTCATCCACCTATTTCAGTCTCTCTGAGCATGTGTTAAAGGACCAGTTCATTAATTTTTATTGATGTGGCCTTTTTTTTTAACTAAACAGGATAATGGACAAAATTTTAATAAAAATCCAAAAACATAGCCTTTTAATTTTGAAGATTGTTATGCTTTTTGTTTCCTTGCACATTCATTGTTTCCTTCTTGTGTGTCTGTTCCTTCCTAAGGTGGGTGTGTGAAAATTAAATTCACGAAGTAAATGTTTTACCAGTAGTTTCAGTGATACCATATTTGGTACCTTTTTTATTCTCATTACTAGCGAATTGCCTGTCAAAAAATGATGGCAATAACATTATAAGCCAGGGAATGCTGTTTGCCACACAATGCGAGGCTATGGGCTTCAACGGCTCACCTTGCTTTGCGAGGCTCCCAGATAAGCGCCTTTGGCGCTCATCTCGCATGTGTGATGGCGCTGCTGGCTGCAATGAGCGCCTTCGGTGCCCATTACAGCAACTTGCGCACCTCACGATTGATAACTATTATATGTGATTGATTAGAAAGGATCTTGTTTTTTTTCCCATCTTGAATGCTAGCTAGTACAATGCAAACAGAGTCTGAGAAGTCTAGCACCTTACTATACAGACTAACATTTGTTCTCACATTCATCTAATTTATTTTTATCTGGTTTTGTCCTTCAAGGGAACAACTGTTTTCTATTGCTGTGACAATATCCATTCAGGTTGTTAGCCACAACTTCCTTGTTGCACATTTTTTTCACAGTGCACACACACATCTCATAGATATCCTTATACATCTGTGTTATTAGTGCAGAAAACTGTAAGTGTCAATGTGCGCACCTTGAAGTAGGAGAGGGGAAAAAGGAAAGACGGCTCCTGTGTGTTTTGAATTTCCTTTGGGTGTTATGCTTTTTTTTCTGGAATTACTCTGTTTATTCATCATAAGGTGTCATTTTAGTCAAATGTATCACATCTTTTCACATGATCTGTTTGTCTATGTATATTTTTTAAAATACATAACACAAATCGTTAGTAAAACATGCACTTAGTTAATTTGTAGCTTAGGTATTTGTTTAGTACTCATATACAAAACTCCTTTTTGTAGGTTCACCTCAAATTGTTAAGATGTATTACAGCTAAAACCTATTTTTTTGGTTTAGTGAAGAATAAAGCGAATCACAGATTATTAAATATCTATTGATGGGCTCAGGGTAAACAACTATCTAGGATACTTTTATTTATTCCTGAGTATCTGCAGTATATACTGAATGAGATCAGTAATATTTATAATTACTTAAAAAGATTGAATTACGAAATAATTATTGTGTTAATACATTTTGGAGTTTAAAGGAAAGTTGACAGATTGCTAATTTATACATGTGTCCTCAGTTTAACTATTTTCAGCTAATTTCTATTTAAAATTGGCTGTATTGCTTTACACCACTACATCATTACACTAAACTGCCAAAATTGATAGTTTGCTGCACTAAAGTAAAAATGGACTGGATTTTACAGCACTGTGTATCATTTTCTATTTGCTAAAATACCAGGCTGCACTTGTTTAACATTAGTGAATTATACAAGCAGTCAGATTAAACTTCAATGGAAAAATAATATAGAGTTTCTAGGCATTTTTCTTGAAAGTAATGCGCAGGTTAGCAATGCAGTTTTTTTTTTCATCTGAAACATATTTAAAAGACAACAACTGCTCTGGCACATACAAGGGAAGCTTAGATTTGATATAACTTTATATTGGGGGTCAGCTTTCCTAATGTACTCTCATGCTGATAGTTTACTTTTAGGTTGGTGTGAATATATGAAATCAAATGTTTCTACAGCCTATTCTGATTGGTATGTATTTCTATATTGAACGTGTTCTGCTTATTCTCACAAATTATGTATTATGAGCTTGAGCAATGAGTTGCCAAATACATCATCATTGTAAAATTGTCTGGGAATTCAGGTTGCACTACAAAGAAATTCGTTTTGACAGAGTTAGATAATTTGTGACATGCTCCAAGCATTTCTAACGGTTGTTGATAGTATCTAGATACCCACAAAATATCATGCATCTGTTTTAGCTTTTGAAAATCTATAGTAGTATTTTCCAATATGCCTCATCTGGCGTGCAATAAGAAATGCCTTACTAATTTAACATTTTACTAAATGAGCTGACTGTTGCCATCCCTTATCTTGGTGTTGTGTGTGTGAACAGAATTAATATTTTGACGTTGACCGTTTACGCTTTGGAAATTAAAGGGCCACAGCAATGATCCAGCTTTTAAATAGTAAAGATTAGTGTTGCGAACCAAAGCTTTCAGGGCCACAGGCACCTCACTTTTCCCCTCTTAGGTTGTGCATTTGTGTTCAATCTCAGCACCCAGCCATTACATTCATTCATGGAGAAGCGGAGAAATCGGACCAGACCAGCAACACCGTTCGTTTAGTGTACACAGAGACTGAGCATTTATTCTTGCTTGCATTTTGCAGATATATCAAAACACAACCAAACTTCCTCCCACATGCCCCTCCCTTATCAGGGATCTGATTTCTTAGTGTGACCTTCTCACCCCATCACTTAGGCCCACCGCCAGATACACCAGAACCTAGAGGTTATCTGTTTAGGTCACTGTAGGGGGCAGAGG
Organism: Discoglossus pictus; assembly: GCA_027410445.1. Classification (NCBI taxonomy): domain Eukaryota; kingdom Metazoa; phylum Chordata; class Amphibia; order Anura; family Alytidae; genus Discoglossus; species Discoglossus pictus. Next base: position 198,056,153 of record CM050167.1, read on the forward strand.
GTAAAGTGGTTTTACAGTACACAAGGCAAGCATATTAACAGACCTCACAAACTACAATAATAGAAAATTATTGCACAAATAAAATAAGCACAATATATTCACAATTTTTCCTCCCCCTCTGGTCACGAACTCCTGTTTATCTTTGGTCATGTGGTATTTCTTATTGCCACCCACATGTATTACTTGTTAGGCAGAATAAAATAGTCCATGAGGGCCAACTCCTTCCAGTCCATAGCCATGACAATACTTTATAATGGAGAAAATGTAACTGCACTCTCTAAAAGGACTAATAGTGGCATTTGAGGAGAGACACGTCCACATATTTCACACAACAAGATAAATGCCCAAATACATAAGCAAGATGCCATGACAGTAACTATGGCACACATTATATCCAGGACAGTAACTATGGTCACACATTACATCCATGATATCACTATATTCACACATTAATTGTTTAAACATGACACATAAATGAATGTGTACATATAGTTACTGTCATGTATGTAAAGACAAATTGCTATAATCATTAGAACACATCCCATGTCCATTCGATAGCCTTTGATATTAGCAAACAGATGTGATAGAGACCCAAATAACAGAGTTACTTCTGGGGTGCAGGGGGTCCCATCATAGCCCCAAAATCAGTCATGACAAGTAGTGCGAAAACTAACTTTTAATTTCAGCAAATTGAAATATAATTTTTACTAATATTAACTATTTTAAAATATGAAAGTTGGACAATTTCAGTGGCCATTTAGGCATGTTTCTGCTACTTGCATGCAGTTACATTTGGGGTAAATTCATATTGAACCAATGTATTCTCTGCATAGAGTGAATTAGGGAATTATTTTCCAGTTCATGGCCATGGAGTTATTGAAAAACACTAGTATTGGACACTGAACTCACAGAAATTGTGTATAGAAACCACAAAACTACTTAAATAGATTTACATTGTTTACAAATGTTATCTAAGATTACTTTTCCTTGAACATACCTATGAATATTCCAGTTGAGTTCACTTTGAGGCTTGGAAACTAATACATTGTCATTGTGCCAGTCACTGTATATGGCTCGATGTAAAGTGCCATTTGTTCATTAAACTGGGATGCTGTCATATTGATGTAGAGCTAATCTGCTTCTTGGAATTTGAAAAGCACTGATAGAAATGTGCACATATACTGGTGCAAAACAAACCTTGTTAAATTAATGAGATGTCCCAAGCCTGCAAGTAAAATATACAAATGCCCAGACTCAGTAAGCATCTCAGGGAGTGAGAAACAACTTCACGCTGGAGAGAGATGGAGGGTTTCCTGTTTTAATATTTAACATAAACTACCTAAATGTTTTTTTTCTTCATATTCATACATCATTTTATGAACAAGTGCTTAAAAGATCTGTTTTTACTCACTGAAAATGTCCAAAGTTCCGCCCTCTGTACCTCATCAGAGCAGTGCTATGTTTCTTTAGAAATAGTTGCTCAAGACAGTAACAGGCTAGCATTTTAGTAACATGTTACTGAGACACAGCCTATCGCTGACTACTACATCTAGTTCTATAGAAACATTGTGTTCAGCGTGGCCTCTCAACAAACTGACAACACCCAGCCTTTACACTTCCCCAATCTTTCATCCATTATGGACTCCTTTGACCCTGTATCTGAGGAAGTCTATAGTCTACTACCAACCTTTGACCTTACAACTTGTCCACATGATCCTATTCCATAACAGCTAATCCCTCTCTATCACACTTGCCCCAATCTTACACAAGATACAACTAAGATTGTAATCCATTCTCTCTTAATATCTCGCCTCGACTACTGCATCTCTCTCCTTGCTGACCTCCCCATCACCCGTATGTCTCCACTCCTCGCTGTTAGTCACTCCACTGGCTTCCCATAGCCGTCAGCATTACATTTAAATAAATAATCCTAACATATAAAACCCTCAACAACAGTGCACCTCTTATATTTCTTCTTTTGTCTCAAAATACTCTCCCAACCATCCACTTCACCTGCTAATGACCTTCTTATTTCCTCCTCTCAACCCCACCTTCAGGATTTTTCTCTACTCCTTTTAAATTCCTTGCCTCACGGTACTAGACTATCTTTCTCCATGAACACTTTCAAAAATGAAAAAAGGCATATGTTTAAAGAAGCTTATCACCTTCAGGCTTAATATGCACTAACATCTATCAGCCCCTTGTAAGACACCCTTACCCTTAGTTTGTAACTTTGCGAGTTTTCAAGCTTGTTAGGTGCTTTAGTGGAAAACACTACGTAAATGTATTTTTAATCTCAGACAGAGCCCTCCATTCTTTTGCATTGTGGTAAAATTAATTTTGCTTTCTACTTAACCCCAGTAAAGTGCTATAGAATATGTTGGTGCATTATGAATAAAGGATAATAATAACTGTGTTCATGAGTTACAGGGTACTTTGCAGTGACAGTTTGGTGGTGTTCAGTGAAAAAAGGCAGAGATTTGAAGCAGGTGATTTTAGTAAAATGATGTTTAAATTTGCACACAAAAAAAACACTTAGGTAGTTTATATCAATAATTAAAATTGGAGCACCCTCCTTGTCCCTTTTAATGAACCTACCCCCAAAGTGTATAAGAAATGTTCAACTGAGCACCAGCAACTCTTAATAGCTTTCACTGTTGGAAGGCACTCAGGAATTTTTCAAGCACATCTAACTCTCTTGTGCCATTTGTAATTATATTCCCCTAATTTGTGAATCTTCTTGATATCTGCTGAATGGAGTTGAAATAAACCATCCAGAAAGCCATCAGCTTGTGTGTTGACAGCTAATATTACAGCACACTGGTGTCTCCTTGAAGCTTTTTCAAACCTGTGTGGCTTCACTCCATAGGCAGTGTGTTCTTGCTTTCTTGTACCGATAGTCTTAAGGTTATGATGTAATTATATGGCTTATGTATCTGACACAGCACAACAATCTCATTGATGGCTCACTGGGTCTGTGATGCTCAGGGGAGCTAATTAATCATTCCTGCTCCTCTTATGTAGCTGTCTCCATCACAGTCCATGTAACCTCCAGACCAGCTAATATACTTTCCTCTATCCCAATCATTTGCCATTAGTTTGTTCCCTAATTAAGTAGTACAGATATTTGTGTATGTGTAACTCATATTGGCCTATGAGTGCAGCATTGGTGACATTTTGTTTCAAAATATATATTTATACTAGCGACTTGCCTGTCAAAAATGATGGGGCAATAACATTTTAAGCCATGGCAATGCTGTTTGCCACACAGTGTAAGGCTTTTGCTCCTCTGTGCACCTTTGGCGCTCATTGTGAGCCTATCCCCTCATGTACTTCAATTGTCCGGCTTTGCAACGATCGCCTTTGGCGGTTATCGCGAAGACAGATATATAAGTACAGTGTAAAATGTGAAAAATATGTGAGTACAGTGAATTAATAAAGTAATATGAATTAATAAATGAATATACTTTACCTATTTAATATGCAGCAATCAATATCCTGAAGAGCTAACAATCTATTTGGATTTTCCTGCATCTGAAAATGTACAGTTGGAGTGTAGATCATCTGAGGAGAAACTGTCAGCAATGTGCCAAGTGTGCAGTGTAAATAGGCTGCGTGCGCAAGGCCAAACCGTTTGTTTAGGCGGTTAAAGTGGCATTTTAGAATCCTAATGTTATGAGTTGTAAGTGTTGTAAGTGTTTCTATGGGTTTCCGTCGTAATGGTATTTTTTCTCTGTGCTACGTTACTGCCTAACGCGTATGTGGCGGTGATTTTCGAGGCTCTGTGTCCTTTAGCCTCATTTTTTGTCTGCCATTTTGCTTCTTGCTTAGCCGATTTTCAACTTCTTAAATTTGCGTGCAAGCTCACTCACAGACGTCCTGGCTGTCCCCCAGGTGCTTGTGGTGTTTGTGGATGTGCGCGATTCGGCCGTTAACTTCGTATTTTTGCGACCTCGTATTTTTTTTTCTAAGTTCCGCGGGTCGTAATTGTTGTTTGTAAAAGTCGTACGTCCTTGTCTGTGTATTCTGCGCTTCGGGGTTGTGTAGCCTTGCTTTCATTTTTTTCGGCCGCCATTTTTTCTCTCGCTTAGCCGATTTTCATGTGACGAAACTCCTTAAATTCTACTTTAATTCACCTGCAACCTCACCCCCAGACGTCCTGGCTGTCCCCGTGTGCTGTGTGTGATGTTTTTGTTATGTTTTGTTTTTATTTTTAAGTGTTTTTGTTGTTTTTTGATGTACGCGTTTCGGCCGTTAACTTTGTATTTTTGGGACCTCGTATTTTTTTTTTTTTTGTCCAAGTGCGTATTTCCTCATTGCGCGTTATTGTTTTTTTTTCTAAGTCCCGCAGCGTGGTTATTTTTTTTTCAAAGTCCTGCTTTTCTGGGTTGTTTTTAACCTAGAGTGAGGCACCGTATAGCCTCCACCTCCGCAAATGTGGACACTCGTTTCGACACTAGTAACCCATATTTCTGCACTGAGTTAGAGGAGATTTAAGTTCATGCCGGTAATAGTTTCCCTTTTAATAATAATTGTTGAATACATTATAATGTACCAGTAGCAACTTTTTAACATAAAGGAGCTAAACAGAAGTTTAGTTATTCATGTTTAGCAGCTTATCCACTTTGGAGAAGTGTTTTGGAAGTAAAGGTGTCTTAAAAAGTGAATCCTGTTTCATGGCCTTCCTGCCAAAAGTTATTTATTATTCATTGTGGTGTCATGTGTACTAGTTGGTCCGATGACCATCTTGTAGTTTACTTCAACCTGTCATCTATATTTTATATTGTACACCAGTTGGGTGGGCACAGACTAAAGGTTGTCTCACTATGAGTTTGCAATATTTTGTTACATGAATATGTTTAAAGAGATATGGAAGGTTCCTGGATTTTACTATGTATATAACATACCTGTGTATCTCTTTACTTTGATGTACTTTATTTTATTAAGAAAATGCTTATAAGCTCTGTTTTTAGTGTCTAAAATCAAATAGTCCCTTATGGGTCTGTCCGCTGCAGCGTATACATGTTCTCTGTAGTGTCCTAGCCTTTCCGGGAGCACATCTCAGCAGCATGTTGCAAAGAGATGATTGCTTAGTATGAGACACAACACAGCAAGTACATCAGCGTCTGTGTCTTTGTGAGCTGCAGATGCAGGACCCAAGCAGGTATTGATTGTTTGACTTTAAGCAGTAACACAGAGCTTCTAAGCACTTTTTAATAAAATAAAGTCCGTAAAAGTAAATACACACAAGTATATTCTATACCTAGGGCAATCCAGGAACTATCATACTCCTTTAACATGGTGAAATTATTTTGTTTCTTCTTTCCTCACAACAGTCAATTATGTTTTACTATTTTTTTTCATGTTTTCATTTTAAAATGCAAAAATGTAAGGTATGTATTTTGTTGCAACATAATGAAAAGTCAATTTGGAATAGAAATCTAATACCGAGGCTAAATGTGAGAACCTACCCCATGCATAGGAATTGAATAGTCATTTTCTGTTGCAAGGCTTATGATTTCTGTATAGGTTGTATGTTTCTTGTTTTCTAGCTTAATGCTTTACAAACTATTTAATCCGTGGTCTTTTATTGGGTTCCAATGAGCACACCTCATGTTCCTCAAATGGCCACATGGTCTGAAACCTCTCTTACTACTCCAAAATCCCTATACAGAGCTTCATAAACTCTTTATAGTACACAATATAGGATTACTAGAAAATTTTTGATAGACTTTAACCTTTTGGAGTAATTGACTCGAGCAACCTCTAGTGATACATAATATAACACCAGGGTTATACAAAATATAGTTTGGGAAACTATGTTTTCGCTGTTTTTTCAGATTGTAATCTGTTTTTCCATTTACTGCACTCTGAATTGAATCACAGAATCGGAAAATGTGCATGGGAGGCCGAAGATGACAAATAAGTGGATCTTATCTAAACCCTTCTACCTCTTACATCCCTCCACTCATGTATAGATAAAAAAATAGCTTAACACGCTCTCAGGCTCCAAGGTAGCACAATATGTGGAAGATACGCAAAATGAAAGCCCTTGGGCACAAGTAAATTTATGATATATCTAAAAATGCATTTATGCTCAAGTTCTTGTATCACTTCAGATTTACATTTAAAATCTTAAATTTGTGAAGTTTTAAGTCCTACTCCTCTGCATTACTGTTGCAACCAATTAACAGTGTTGCTTCATTTGCATTACAGGTTCTGCAATTTGATGAGGGGTCTTAAACATTACCCTCAACAAGAAGTTATGGTCACTCTTCTCTGTACATGTACCTTCATTTTTGAGAAGCATCCCATGACACCTTGATTTCATTTAGAAAACTGTGGTACATTAGTTTTTTTTTTAAGATCAATTTGTAGTAAACAATATGAATATATCATCACAAATGTTTGTTCAATCCTAGTTATTTGTAATTTTGTACAAAATGAACTGCATTGCCAATGTAATGACATAGGGGAAAAAGAAACATTGAAAGGAGCGAGAGAGACACATTATTTCTGTGTGGGGAACCTGCTGTCCAGGAGCTGGATTCAGCTGTCAAAATCCCATGTTGCCCTTTGCATGTTTTTCGGCATGCCTACCATATTATAAAAGGCAGCATGCACTTCTATGGAGGGACAGTATCAGACACAGTGTCCAATCAGACTTGCAGGACAGGCCATTAATAACAAGTGGCTCAGTAAAATTATGTTGTTATCAATGGTGTGAGGGAGTTCTCCCTGATTATGGATTTCTCTTTCTAAAAATGATTTAAGTTACATTTCTGATTGGTCCTTTTAATATGTCATTTGTGCATCAATCCCCTAAGAGACGGCTGTATGTGTCACAATCTTACTTGTACTGCTTGAGCTATGGGCATATTGTTTATGCCAGATACTCTAGTAAATGCCCCATTTCCCCTTTTTATAACGTATTTATATGTTTTGGCAAATCATTAACTCAAGAATCCAGGACAGGATGTTGTATTTTTTAGGGCCAACTACTTTTTCCCCCTCTTGTCAAGTATATATACCTTGACCTTTCCTGGCTGCAAATTAATTAATGGGACATTATCATGTTACATGAGCCTCTAATACTTGTATGTCATTATCTGTAGAATAGCAGAACATCTTTTTGACAAAATAATTTTACCTCCTTTCAAGCTTTTTAAAGATTAAAAAAAAGACCAATAAATGCTAGCCTAAAAACCACAATGTTATAATATTGTGATAGTAAAGCCTTCATTGAAGACTCCTTGTTCTATGGGTATATACATGGGACATATATGATAACTGATGCTGGATCTCTGTCTGATTTATAGATGTATTTGTCCCTGAAGTGAATCAGTGTAAGTCTGGGACTTTTTCCATTGTAATTGTTGATATTTTAATAAATGTGTAATTCTGAAGAACTGTACAAATTGATAAACCACAGTTTTTGGTAATAGCTATACATCTCATTGCATTTCTATATGTATTAGTTTGTAGTTCAAGAATAGCAAACGTGTATGTACAAAAATGACCTCTTTGTCTCTCTGATTTGTACAGGCTGTTCTATCATAACGACCTTGGGGAGGATTCGTTCTACAATGATTTGTAGAGAGTCAAAACTGCTGGGTAAGTCTTTTATTTTTTTATTTTTTTGCAGCAGTACATTATATATCAGCAGACTTCAGTCTGCTCTATCTTGCCACAACATGTCAGTTTTTCCTGTAGAATTTCATTTATCCTCAGATATATGAATGTAACCCCTTTGTAACCAGAGAGTCCAATGGGACTGAAGGCAGTGCACATGGTCCATAGAAAGGAGTTCACAAATCAGGTGTTTATATAAATAAGCTTTTTAGATTTTGCTGGTAGACCAGTCTGTGGGTTGGTCATTTTGACTGAACTATCTGTGCTTAAGCAGGAATACCCTTTAAACATAGCTTGTTGGGAAAATAGACAACTGAGACTTTAATCTACCAGACTAAATTGCATTATATACCGTATTAAGTGTTAAAATAAAAATCAGACTTTTTTTCTTTCTGATTTCCACACTTTTTTCAATGTTTTTATAAGTATGTGCTTACTTTGTGAGATATTGCTAAAACAATGGTTGTGATAAAAACAGGATCATAGAGCTGTTGTAAAAAAAAAAATACTTTAATTGACTAAAAGCTTGATTATACCCAAACTAATTTGAGAAACTGTTTTGTTTTGTTAAAGAATTAATAGAATGATCTGCAATTTAGGATGTAATCAGGATGAAAAGCATGAATCAAGATGTATGATTGCACATTGTATGAAGCCATGCATGTCTTAGTTTCATTAACCCTTTATCTGATAGATGGGCCTACAATAACTGCCTGAGAAAATGTTATCTTAAAGGGACAGTTAATTGAGCACAACTTGGAGCACACCACTGTAAAGTTCTCCTAAAAACATGTTGAAATACTGTTTGAATTTCTGAGCCTTTGCCAGTCTGTTTCAGCAGATGTTGTTAATCATGGAACAGTCAGGAGTGTGTTGTAAACAGACCTGTAGATTTGTAGGTGTTTGTTAGTGTAATAAAAAAAAAAAAAAACAATAGATCATTTTAACATAGAATCTTGTGCTCTTTCACACCATGAAGAGCACTTATAGTGAGATCAATGGCCCTTTAAAGATAAGTACTAGCGCAGAAGATCAGCAAGCTTTTCTTTTAAAAGCCTACACAACAACTATTGCACCAGATTAAAGTAATTTGTGTTTTTTTCCTTGTAGCTTATTGCAAAAACAGCCTTTCAATGTCTATCTTAATAACTTGTACAAGTTTTATCATTTAAATAATGCAGGGGAAGCAGGGTCCTTCTGCAGTGCTTGCTGGCTGCTAGAGATAGTGCTGAGGTCAGATGAGCAGTTGTGATGATGCATGATCCATTGAACACAAAAGGGAGCTCAGTGAGCGGTCATGCCTCATCTTCACATTGCATTATATCTGAACCAGTAAGTTCCCAGGCTTGACCATTGCAAGATGCACTGTATATGACTCAGCAGACTACGCACTGGCAGCTAACATGTCTGCTGTTCAGGAGGTCTTGGAGAGTCTTACTATTCCATATTTTTTAGCATGAAGATAAAGGTGGCACCAGAAGGTACGTGACTGCTTTACACTTACAGTTGTATAGTTAGCACCTTTTATTGGGGTAGTGTAAATAAGCTAGAGATTACTAATTTACAACATACTATAGCAGATAAAAAGGTTTGCTAGCGTTACTTGATATCCTGTCTTTACATTATATTTTGCTAAATGCCAAAGGTATACTACACATTAGCTTGAATATTAATGTATGTGAAGCGTTACTCCTAGATGAAGCTTTTTTTCTGCATTGTTAGTGTTGACTATAGAACCTGCATAAACTCTAGGTATTCTGGTGATTACTATATATAGAATAACCTTCCAGTAGCAGTGGTAGAGGGTGATACAATACTGTTGACATAAGGTTTTTCTAAATTTAAAATGTAAACCGGAACCAAACAGGGCTTATTATAGTGAAAAAATTATGTTTGGAGCAGACTTCATATTTCAGTGGGTTATCTATGTTTTTTTGTGTGCTGTTTTTGGCATTTTGGTGCATTGGTTTCATGATTATCTACCTATTGTTTCTATACTTTTTTTTTCAAAGTAATTCATTCCCGTCTGCAATATTACTTGAATAGAAACAGGGTTAGTGGATTGGAATTCTGTATTTGTGACCCACCACATAGGATCATCACTGAGTCAAGCACCCTTAGGTAACTGTCTCCTTGGCTTAGTGATACATCCACTGATATTTGTGCTACTGTAAAAACCTCAAGAATAACCCTCTAATACTTAGAGCCAGAGGCAATGACACATTTTTCTCCACTTTCCATTTGTATTTTTATTTTTTTAACAACCATTCTCTGCCAAAATATGATTATCTACAGCCTGCGTGAACTCATCTATCTGTTTAATTAGAATCACTCCCTAGTTTGCTTCCAGAACACCTCTCATATAAACTGTGGCAAGCTGTTTGGACATTGATTTGGGGAAAAAACTTATACCCGCTCCATGATCACACCAGCAGTTTGTCTTCAGGCTACTTAATTTGCCAGAAAATATAACCTGTTTTAGGATTGGAAGTGAAAATCTGTGATCATTTTAGAATGGCTTTACTGGGCCTGTATCATTCCTGTGAATGTTTTTTTTACTTTCTTACACTGTTATTAAATGTTTAAGTCTACAGAGAAAGCCTCCCTTTAATTTTATTTAAACTTTTGACACCTAAGCACTCAAAAAGAAAAGTGTTCTGATCAGTTGTAGATTTCCAGAAATTCTGAATTTAATAACCAATAGATTTTAGGCATAAGAGAAGGTGAGCTTTATTTTTTTAATTGGTAACAAATGTTATATCGTTAAAGGAACATGGATCTCACTAAAACTGCTCTGATATCGACTTGGCAATTGTGTGGGAAAGCTGTTTAAGTTTTGACAATAAAGAATTAACTTGATTATATGCATTTGTTATATTGCTTGGATTGGTCACACAAACAATAATATGCTTCTTCTGGAAAGCCAACCAGGTGAATGGTGCTTGTTTGAATCATCCCCAATTGGAGACAATCCGCTCCAATGTCCAAGTGCAAGCCAAACCAGTAATAAGAGCTATCTGGGGGGCCCTTATCAGATGCCAGCTTGGCATCAATATAACAATAGGGGAGCAATTAGTAGGATTTATCTTGTGCCAGCTCTGCAGTAGAGAAGGAGTATTCAGTGATGCTTTGGAAGTGGTGGAATGATACTTTGAAATGTGTGGAGCAGGTGTAAGAGTGGGCTTGATTGCAGCCCCTGTGTGTTTGTGCTATATTTCCTCCTGCAAGTAAGCAGGAGTGAGTTACCATTTTCTGGAGCGCACAGGAGATTGATTACAATGCACAGGTTTTGTCCCGGTCTCCAGTCTCCAAGCAAGTCTAAAGGAGGAGAGTGTAAGCAGTGCCACTTGTGTTGGAACAGCCAGCAATGACAAACCTAGTGAAGGAGACCTTCCGCTGTGCATCTAGTGGGCCTAGAGCATATTTCCTTTAGTACAAACCAGGTTAAGCATCTATGAGAGAGAGAGAGAGAGACCAGAGCTTGGAGAAGGACAATAGACAGCAGATATATAGGAGCTGAGAGGCCATGAATAGCTTCTACATAGCAAGCAGCAGTTAATGTTTGTTTCATATATTCTGTATAGAATATGAGAGCAAAATCTATCCTATACACTCCTCTTGCTATTGCCATATTCTACAATATAATGCGGCCTAGTGGGGACAAGGGAATTATATATATACTAGCGACTTGCCCGTCAAAAATGACGGCAATAAAAACTGAAGCCTGGCAATGCTGTTTGCCACACAATGTAAGCCTCTCCCCCTCTACTTTACTGGCCTTGTGATGAGCGCCTTTGGCGCTCATCACAGGCCTTGCAATGAGCCCCTTTGGAGCTCATTGCGAGTCTCTCCCTCTGTCTACTTCCTCCCTCGTGTCTTATTTCCCCCCTCCTCTCCCTCCCTTGTGTCTCCTTCCACCTCGTCTACCTCCTTTGTATCTCCTGCCCCCCTGTGTTTTTACCTCCCTCTCCCTCCCGTGTCTCTAAACCCCTCCCCTGTGTCTCTTTCCCCCTTCTCCCTCCTATGCATCTCTTCCCCCCCCGTGTCTCCCCCAACCCTCCCCTGTGTCTGTTCCCCCCTGGCCTGTGTCTCTTTCCCCCTCCCCCTGTGTCTGTTCCGGCCTTCCTCGTGTCTCCATTTCCCTCCCTTGTGTATCTTCCCCCCTGCACTCTCTCCCCTGTGTCTCTTCCCCCTCCTCTCACTCCCCTGTGTCTCTTCCCCCTCCTCTCACTCCCCTGTGTGTCTTCCCCCTCCTCTTTCTGTGCCTCTTCCTCCCTGTCTCTTCCCCCTCACCCTCTGTGTCTCTCCCCACTCTGTGTCTTCCACCCTCTCCCTCTGTGCCTCTTCCCCCGCCTCTCTCTGTGTGTCTCGCCACTGTGTCTCTTCACCCCTTCCTCTGTTCCCCCCCCCTCTGTGCCTCTTTCCCCCTCTCTCTGTACCTCTTCCCCCCCCTTCCCTCTGTGTCTCTTCCTCCCTCACCCTCTGTATCTCTCCCCCCTGTGCCTCTTCCCCCCTCTCCCTCTGTGCCTCTTCCCCCCTCTCCCTCTGTGCCTGTTCCCCCCTGGCCTGTGTCTCTTTCCCCCTTCCCCTTGTGTCTGTTCCCCTCTCGACCCCCCCCCCCCCATTTCCCTCCCATGTGTATCTTCCTCCTGTTCTCCCTCCTGTGTGTCTTTTCCCCCTCCTCTACCTTCCCTGTGTCTCTATCCCACCTATCCCTCTGTGTCTCTCCCCCCTCCCTCTGTGTCTCTTCCTCACTCTCCCTCTGTGCCTCTTCCCCACTCTCCCTCTGTGCCGTGCCTCTCCCCCCCCCTCTTCCCCACTCTCCCTCTTCCCCACTCTCCCTCTGTGCCTCTCCCCCCCCTCTTCCCCACTCTCCCTCCCCTCTTTCCCACTCTCCCTCTGTGCCTCTACCCCCCCCCCCCCCCCCCCTCTTCCCCACTCTTTAATCTGCTCTCTGGCCGCGCTCTGCGCATGCTCGGCTCGCGCTGCGCTCTGCGCAATGCGCAGCAGTTTATAATTGTCTAACTGCGATTCGTCTGAAGCGTGACGACGAATCGCAGTTAGCCAATTATAATATGTGATATATATATATAATTCCCTTGTCCCCACTAGGCAGCATTATATTGTAGAATATGGCAATAGCAAGAGGAGTGTATATTACAGGACTTCATATTGACTTGGGATTCTTATCACATAAAACTTTTTGTGACAATGCCACATTCCTGCTCATGTTTTTTTTTTTTGCTGTTGTTTTTCTACTCTTTAATATGTGATAAATTAGATATTTCGGGCCCCTGCTTACATTTCCCTGGTTCTCACTTATCTAAGAACTTAAACAGACACACTTGAACAGAACATTATTCATGATGTATGTTATTTGAATCTCTCTATATAATCTTCTTGCAGTGTCAAATGTTTTAACATTGAGCTGTCTCCCCAATTGACTGAGGGTGAATGTAATAAGCTACTTCCTGAGGTTTTATTAAGCCAACTCTTTGGGTAGATATTTTCCCATTTTAAAACAATTAATTTAACAAGGTAAGACCATGTTTTTTTTTATTATTATTAGAATGTATTTATCATTTTATACATCTTCCATAGTACAGGTGATATAACACAAGCAAGTAAAAAATGTATATACTGGTACAAGAGGAGAAGAAGGTCCTGCTCTCGTAAGCGCATACAATCTAAGATGGTTGGGGGTGCAGAAACAAAAGGGAGGTGATTGCTTGTTTGTGGACCAATGTGCAAGCAGGATCCAAGCCCAGGAGACATTCACTGTTTCAATCACTTACATTAGAGAGACAGTTATAAGAATTCTTGGAGTAAAAAAGTCAGAATGTTAGGAGGTGACGAGACGTATGTGATGGGCAGTGCGGAGAGAGCGGAAATATCTCAAGACTAGATCTTATTGATAGAAGGGTGCAGTGTTGCTGAGGGTTTTGTAGATGAGTGTCAGGATTTTGAACTTAATTGTTTTGTTTTTTATTTGTATACTTTGTCTCAAGCTCTCCTTTCTTTTGGTGGTTCAAACATTACCATATTTTATTTTAAAATCAACATTCAGACTCAATTTGTCCACTTTTATGTATATGATGCAAATATACTGATGAACATGGATTCTTTGGATCCTAACACTGCACGTGCAATTTCTTGGGGTTGTCTCTTGACATGAATTATATTGAAGTAAACATACCCCTGGGCAAGAGGAGTGTAATTACTGAAATAAAAAAGGTGCCCTTTTTTTAAAATTGTCTGTTTTCATTAATTAAAAAAACTATTTACATTTTTCACTCAAGGACATATTCAGTGGAAATGGAATACTGGTGTATGAAGTCCAGAACAGAAGGGGTACCACCTCCCACATCCTAGTATGCCTCCTTACTGGGTACCGTATATACTCGAATATAAGCCGACCCAAGTATAAGCCGAGGCACCTAATTTTACCACAAAAAACTGTGAAAACGTATTGACTTGAGTATAAGCCGAGGGTGCAAAAGAAAGATCCCCCCCCCTGATCATACTCCTCCCCCCACCTTATCATTCTCCTCCCCCCTTCTTCCTCCTCCTTCCCCACTTATCATCCTCCTCTTCCCCCCCTTATTATTTTTCTCCTCTCCCCATTATCAACCACCTCCTTCTCCCCCCCCCCTTATCATCATCTTCTTTCCCCCATAAACTCCTGCTTACTGCACCTCTCCAATCCCTATTCCCCTCTCTCCTTACTTGCTACCAAGCTCCTATGAGCTGATGCTGATCCTGACGCCGCATCACGTCTTCCGTACCGGCATATGCTAATGAGGTGATGAGCATGTGGCGCTACGGAAGACGTGCTGCAGGGTCAGGATCGGCATCAGCTCATTGGAGCATAATAGCAAGTAAGGAGAGAGGGGGGATAGGGATTGGAGAGGGTGCAGTAAGGAGGAGGTTATGGGGGAAAGAAGTTGATGATAAGGAGGGGAGGAGGAGGATGATGGGGGGGGGGGAGGATGATAAAAGGGGGATGGAGTAGGATTTTTTTTGACTTGTGTATAAGCCGGGGGGGTGGATTTAGCATAAAAAAATGTGCTTAAAAAAATCGGCTTATACTCGAGTATATACAGTACTTTGGAAGTCAGGATGTAAGCTTATATATTACATGACAGTGCAATACTCTGGGCTCCTAAATAAAAGATGGTGGCTTTACATGCACATGCAATCCTGTCTGCTTCAGTTGCATCACTCTTGAGTTCATCAATCATGGGAAACAAATACTACTCACTGCACCCAACCAGAAACTGTACTACAAGATTGTATGAATGTGCTATTCTATGTACTATATAAGTGATAGTTGTCGCAATCTGCTTTCTTCAGTTGGGCTTGATAAAGCTGTTATGGCCAATGCTTCCCAACAGATCTTTCAGGTTATTTCTGGTTCATTCACCAAGGCCGCCAAAGTCTCTAAAATCCTCCTTTTTTGATGCAGCATTTAAAAATATGAACACAGGATCTGCATATAAAAAAAGAATCAGGAACTGCTTTTATTGCTATCGAAATCCATAACCGGTCCAATACCATCATCTTCAAATATTTATTCTGCAAGTCATCATAACATCTCAACATTCACTTCAGTTTTTGTATTGAACTAGGACAGCTCTTATCTTCTCTGAGAATTTTGACACATAAATCTTCTAGATATCTTGTTCTATATGTATATTTATCCAGTCAGAGACAGTGATATCTGCTACCCTCACTTTATCAAGTCTGGAGCATAGCTGGCTCTTTTCATGACAGTTACTGATGACATCACAACATTCGTTAACCCCTCTGGACCAACCACAACTGAACATGCAGTATTAACAACCTGGTTCTGTTTTGCTGCACATAATCCCTATCTTGTTATAGTAATACATTTCGGCATTGCTATCTTGGTACAATATTAATGCTCAGTGTTGCTAATCTGGTGCAGTATTAATGAGCAGTATTACTATGCTGGTGCATTGTTGATCTGGAGTATTACTACTCTGTGTAGTATTATCTTGATATTACCTGATGTACTAATATATATAATTACTATCCTGATAGTATTGTGTTGTACAACTATCCTGGTGCAGTGTCCACCCGGAGAAACACTACATATTATACCCTGACCCCAAGAGTCCTGTCATCACAATAGTTAAAATATTATTAATGAGCAATACAAAATTCATATTTTTCTAATCAGAACGAATTACCCCAAAAATAATAAATGGACATTTTTTTTTTAATGTTTTCCCTAGGTTATCTCTTATTATCAGTTATTTACTGATAGCTTCTCGTTACATTTTAGGACATTTTGCTGCTTTAGAGACACAACTATGCTCAGTTGATAATCTGTTACTTACATGTTTTGAAGAAAAGATGTGTTGATTAATGTGCTAAATTTGTGTGTAGCTGTCCTGGTCTTACGTTTGTAAAATCAGTTTCTGGTTAATCACACCATTAAGATACTCTGACAGCAATTCCCATCTGTGCTAATTGTGATGATTGTGCAGCTGTGGTTTCATGGAGGCCGGTCAATACAGAACACAAATCCTATATTGTTAGTAAAAATACACTGGATTTTAGAAAAGGTAAGTTATGCCTTCCATGTTAGGAGAGATGTGCAAATGGCACCAGCAGCATCATCTGTCTGGAAAGGCAACATTATAATGTTTTATATATATCTTACATGGAAGCATAGATGTTTGTGTTATCTCAGAGGACATTTAAAGTGAAATTGTAGCAATAAAACAAGTCATAGTCTCTCAAAGTACAATTTTGGCCATATATATATATATATATATATATATATATATATATATCCATCTACTTACCTCTAGAGGGCTGCCATAATGGCCTTCCTCCCTAACAGCTTGCCACTATGTGAAGAGGGGGAACAGCATGTTGTGACACTCCATATTACAGCTTGCAGTGCAGGAACCAGCATACTTGACAGACCAGATCAATAGTGATTCATTGAGTGTGCTATGTGCACTAGAAACTGCAATCTGAACATTCAAATCTTCATGCTGACCCACTTCAAACCGTGACATGCCCTTTGGAATGGGATGAGAGACTAATATGGCAGGCTCTAAAGGTTAACAGGGTAATTTAATAAATACAAATATTTCATAGCTTTATGTAATTGGCTAATAGAACTTGTATTATGATAATAGAAATTTCAAAATCTGCTTTACCAATATAATGTCATTATAAATGCATTTTCCTTATATTGAAGTATACAAAATCAAGCCCTTAAAGGTTTACAAATAACTTCAAAAACAGAATTGCATGTTTTCCGGCCACCACACAATGCGATTCCTAATGAGATTAGCAAGTGTAACCTTGGTATCCAGTTTTTTTCCACACTTACGACTTCTAGCAAAACCGTTGTTAAAAATATAATCTGTTTGGCAGGAATCCTATAGCTGAGCATGCAGAGCTCACATCTGTTCCTGGGTTAAGGAAACCTCCTCTATTACCTGTCAGATCTGACAATGAGGAAACACCAGTGCCATGAAAAACAATATATCATCCAGCATCATATATACAGCTCAGGAGAAAAGATCTCATATTAATCAAAGCAAATATGCATTAAGGAGGACACTGAAAGCAGACATAACATAGCAGCCTATTGCTCATGCTATTTTGTTGTATTGGTATTGTTGCTTGGTGTTGTGTCATACTCAGTCCATCAAACATCTTTAGAAGTATTTTTTTTAATGTTTTATTGTTAAGTTGGATCCTTGTTCTACTGCTTTTGTAATGGAAAGACATTTTGCACTTTTTGGGCAATTTCAGTTATTACACAAAGTTATATGAACATTGTCATCCCTTCCACTTCTAATATTACTGCACATAGGGTAGATTAGGAAATGAATGAGATTGTTTTAGGTGGCTCTGTAAAGACCAGTCCAAGCTCCACACAACCAAATTGTATCCAGTATATCAAGACACCAACATCAAAAATCGATGTGCTTAGCAAACTAAATGTAGAATTTATAAGAAAAAATATTTAAAAAGTTACCTGGATGCAAAATTAGCTGCCTGCACAACCGTCCCCGTCTCCCTGTGTAGATGATTCCGTGTAGGATGATAGGATTTTAATCATTTAACAGTTTGAACGTATAAAAGATAACCATGTTTCAGCCTTGTATGAAAGGCTGCTATTGTGTTATATGAAAGCACCTCTTTGGACTGGCCATTTAAGTTAAAGCATATGTATGTGTTTGTACTAGTTATAAATAAATATATTATATCGCATTGAGAAATATTGGTCTGTTTGGATTTTGCAAAGGCTTTTGATACAGTGCCACATGGAAGACTATTGTGCAAACTAAGGGATGCAGGAATTGCAGTAAATATCCTCTCATGGATTGAGACAGACTAAAAGACAGAAAGCAAAGGGTTTTTGTTAATGGAACATACTCCGATTTGGACTAATGTGGTAAGTGGGGTTCCTCCGGGTTCAGTATTAGGTCCTCTCCTTTTTAACATATTTATTAATGACTTAGAGGTAGGATTGGAGTGTGGTGTCTCCATTTTCACTGATGACACAAAGTTGTGCAAGGTAATTAAATCAGATAATGATGTGCTTTCCCTCCAAAGGGGTTTGCATAAATTAGTGAAATAGGCAGCTAAATTGCAGATGATTTAATACAAATCAATGTAGATTTATTATCTTAATGAAGCAAATCTAGGGGTATCCATTATAGAAAGGGATTTGGGAGTACTTGTGGACAACCGCCTAGGTAACAGTGCTCAATGCCAAGCAGCATCTGCAAAGGCAAGTAAAATATTAGCATGTGTTAAGAAGGGTATATAGGCAAATATAATTCTGCCACTATACAAATCCCTAGTACGCCCTCATTTGGAACATGAAGTACAATTTTGGGCATCGCTTCATAAAAAGGATGTTTTAGAGCTGGAAAAAGTACAGAGAAGGGCAACAAAACTAATAAGGGGAATGGAGGGTCTAAGTTATGAAGAAAGACTAACCAAATTCAACTTATTTTCCCTAGAAAAAAAGCGTCTACAAGGGGATATGATTACCTTATATAAATACATCCAGGGTCAATATAAGGCTTTGTCAAGTGAACTTTTTTGGTTTTCCACTGACACAAGGACATCGCTTGAGGTTAGAGGAAACAAAATTTAACTTAAAGAAAGACAATGGTTCTTTACAGTTAGGGTGGTTAAACTGTGGAATTCTCTAACAAAGGAGGTGGTGACAGCAAATTCGATAGATAACTTTTGAAAAAGGGTTGGATATATTTTTGAAAAAGAAGGCATTCAAGGTTATCCTAGATAACTAGCGAAGGAATATTGATCCAGGGAGAAATTTGATTGCCAGTATCTGGGGTCAGGAAGGAATTTTGCTTTTTCCCCCCCTATGAGATAATTGGCAAAGTTTCAATGTTTTTTTTTTGTGTTTTTTTCTGTTTGCCTTCCTCTGGATCAATTAATAATTATTAACCAATAATCCACATATTAAAATGATCAGAAGAGATCTAAACTTGATGGACTAAAAGTCTTTATTCAACCTCAAATACTATGTAACTATATATAAATTACACCTTTATACTGTATAACTGAAATTATTGACAACATATCATACATGTTGAACGAATTGAATGGCAATTAATGTGATGTGTTTTGAACTACATGACTGTGATATTGATTCATTATTCCTTGAGCCTTTCTTACCCAAATTTTATGACAAGAAGTTAAGATTTTTAGATGATAGCATAATGGCATATTAAAGATTCCAAGTTCTTATTTGTTACTTTAGCCCATGTTTCATATGACCTGACCTACATGTTTTCTTTACGTCATTTACTAACATTTTCTTTCCACTTCATCACAAATGTTATTTGCACTGACCACAGCTTCCACATGTTTTTGCATGGTCATACACCAAACACAACATCGAGACTTGGAGAGGTGCAGTGACAGTTTCAGCCGCAATGTCAACTTGAAGTTACAGATTCAAAGAAACCCAGGATGTGTAGTTTAAATAGGACAGCCACAGAGTCATGGTTTTAGGTGCAATCCCTTATATTGCATAGGGAAAATAGGCCATTCTGTGGGTAGCAATTCACTCTGTATTTTTTTTTATATTTCAGAGGAGGAACGTCGGGTGAAGGCCAACGATCGAGATTACAATGAAAAGTTTAATTATGCAGTAAGTATCATTTATAGATAAACTTGCAGTTGATGAACACAAGAATTCTACCAAACCATATAAAAAATATTTCTCACTGTATTTTAATTTTTTAAGAATCTTTACATTTCCAATTTGAACCTCAAAGATGAAAGTATTACATGTAATTTTTAAAAGCACTCTCTCTAACACTTAAGACATGTTACCTCTTATGCATGTGTCAATCATACTCTTCTTTTTTTTTTTTTTGCTTGTTTGAAGGGGGGTGGCAGGAATCAATCACAATTACTGGATTATGGATAGCCAGTGGTTTGAATTTGGCCACTAAAGAAGTTCTTGCACAATATGTTTTTAGAAAATAATGGCTAAATATATATATACTGAAAAATGATTGTAATTTAGCTTTCTGAATAACGTAACCTTTTCTAACCTTTTTCTATATTTTGCTAATGACCATATATTTAAAAAATAAATAAATAAATAAATATATATATATATATATATATATATATATATATATATATATATATATATACAGAGGAAATACAGTAATGTTTTGCTTCATTATTGATTACAAGCTTAGGGGTGCATTTAAATTGCAACCACACAAATGGCATTACACATTTCATCCAGCACACCACTTTATCATAAAAGTGCATCAACCCATACTTATATTTCCATATATACTACCATAAACAAGAGTTTAAACACAAAGAACACAATTGATAATATTGCGTTCCCTGTTTTCAGTGTTATGCATAAAAATTTACTTTTTATTCTTTCTTTACTTTTATTATACGTTCTTACACACACAAAAAAAAGTGTAAGAATAGCAGAGGGAAAGTGCAAAACACATTGAAACATACAATAAGTTAGAGGTTATTTAAGGGTGATATGGTTTCAGTAGGTGTGTTAATTAGGAACTGTATAATTCTATAAAAGCAACAATGGAGACTCTATTATGACGAAAACCTGAGCAATTTCACTAAAACCTAACGCAATGTATATACTTTTTTCCCTTGTTACATTTTATTGAATTTCCTTTTCATGACAAGTTTTACAAAACAGAAGCAGATTTTACAAAACCTAGATTAGCAAAGTTTGGACAGAGACATTTAAAATAGGTAATAATATGTTGCTTATTAAACTACAGATACATTCCTTTTAAGCTGTTTAGAAAGGTGGTAACCACACATTTTGTTCAACTCTCTCCTATTGAAAAGATTACCTTCTAATTAAACTCAGTTTTTAACTAAAATAAAACCTGGTCATTCATGTATTTTATAATTTGTGTTACGAGATAACACTCAAAATGATTTACCGTATATACTTGAGTATAAGCCGACCCGAGTATAAGCCAAGGCACCTATTTTATCACAAAATACTGGGTAAAATGATTGACTCGAGTATAAGCCAAGGGTGGGAAATGTGCTGCCCCCTGTGCCCCCCCTCTCTCCCGTGTCTCTTCTCCCCTCTCCCTTCCCTGTGTTTCTTCCCCCCTCCCTTACCACCCTCTTCAACCCCCCTCCTCATTCTCAACCTCCCTCCTCAACCCCACTCATCATCCTCAACCTCCCTCCTCATCCTCCCTCCTCATCCTCAACCTCCCTCCTCATCCTCAACCTCCCTCCTCATCCTCAACCTCCCTCCTCATCCTCAACCTCCCTCCTCATCCTCAACCTCCCTCCTCAACCTCCCACCTCCCACCTCCACCTCCCACCTCAACCTCCCACCTCAACTCCCCTCCTCAACCCCCCTCCTCTGAAAAACTCGACTTATACTCGAGTATATACAGTATGTTGTAATTTTTGGATTCCATATCTCAAATTAAGATACTTCTTAATGCATTAATTTTACATGTTCTTCAAATTTTGAGTTTACTATTCTAAAACATTTTAATAAAATCAAATAATGTAACATAATTTAGACTTTTTATTGCAACCGATTTTATTTCTTTTTTTTCACTGTTAAGACTTTTTTTGGTAAATATAAATGTAATTTTATCTAAATTTGTACTTTTGGATTTTGGAAGTTATCTTTGTTTAATTCTGTTTATTCAATTTTTGAGTAATCTAACTTTATGTAAGAGTTGGGGACAAATATATTCTTAGGAAGTAGTGTTTGGGATAATCATAAGGCTACCCTGGGGATTAATTAAACTGTCAAATCTATGTTTCTGTGTTTGTTGTAAAAGAAACTAAACCATTAATAACTATAAAATGCTGATGATATATATCATCAAACATTAACATATCTGTTATTTTTTTTATTTAAATGAAGGCAACTTTCATTAAACTTTTAAAGAGATTGTTTTTTATTTTATTTGTGGAATAAGCAGTTTCCAACTGACTGTGGCACTTTACCAAGGCCATCAACACTAGTTCTGTCATTATTACCATTTGTCTCTACCAGTGATTACTGTATTCACTCAGTGGTATCATGTTGACTTTACTTTATTTGCAGTCTTGATGAATAATGTATGATAAACAAGCTTTCATGCTGAACATAATACCTTTTGAAACTGTAACTGTGATGCTGTTTTACCAAATGAATTATACTTTATCCAGATCAAATGTTACCTCGTCCAATGTTGTTCATGTTTCATAGAAGCTGAACCTTTTCCTTGATAGTTTAAATGATACAGTAATTACCTAGAATGCTCCATTGGCGCGATCAGCAGTTTTAGAGGTTATTTAGAAAGTACATATATTATATACATATACCTATATTCAGTATACAAGTAGACTAACATTGACCAGCATCACATTGGTAGGACCAATACAATTACTTTTTCGATTGTTTTACAAACTTTTGGGGATTATGAGAATTCTGAAGATTGTTTAAGAGAACAGAAATCCATTTTGTGTTTTTCCATCACATCAATGGATATGTGTGTTTGTAGTTTTCAGTGGGGGGAGGAGAGAACAAGCAGAAGTCCAGAGTTTTTGTTTGATAATAGGATAAGTTTTTATATTTACACCACACGCCTTCCCTTCACTGGCCCAGAAGCAGGCACCTTGCACCATTCAATGCATCTACAACTTTCCATAACTGTAAACACTCCTCTCGCTCATAGCTTCTACCAACGTATCATGGATGTCTTCAGGGTCTTGCAGAGGCATCAACATTATTATTTTCTTATTAAAAACTATCTGTCAGCTCTGTCAGACTTTTTTTTATTTTTTTTTATTGTGTAGTGATCCTTTGAAAACAATGCATGCAAACTGTGTGTAGTGCTCATTTGTATATCATTACCCAGAATCTCTTGACACAGTTCAAATTATGCATCTCCTTTATACATGGGAATGTCTTCATATTGCACACAACTAGTAAATCAATACATGGACCTACTTATCAAATAATTTCATGGTAACTCGTGGATTCTTAGATTGGAATGCACACTGAAGGTAAACACATTTTCCATCTCAGAGATTTGAGAATGATTAACCACCATCTCCATGAGAAACAATACATCATTATGGAAAACATAAACACCCTTCCCAACTGATTAGTTAACAAATGCATCAAAACAAATAGGAAACTCAGAACATTACAGATTTTCTGGGCATTTTTTTTGTTCCTCCACAGCTGTTATGACAGGTCTGCAAGTTGTTTGTTGGTTGTACCCAGTGGCAGAAGGACTTACAAGGTTATGCCTCAGGGGCACAATTACTGTTGTTTTGGATTTCATGTGCTGGACTTTATAAATGCCTTACAGGTCTCACTGTGGTTGTCCTTTTGTTATGGCACATCCGTAATAGCTATCTTGAGACTGTTCTGCTCTAAGGGGCAGATTGTGAAACCGTCATAGAGTATATTGTGTGTTTTAAACGTTTGTTACCTGCTGTACTAGTCAGTGGCCTGTAACAACAGACCACTCTTTGTTGCCTGCAACAGACCTTGAAGGTTGTACAAACCCTGTAGGTCAGGAGTAATTTTGTAATCCACAACCTCCTGCACTGAAGACTAAGATAACAAAACTCACCAAATGCATACCTCCTCTAAATTAATGTTTGTGTATATATTTATCTAAAAAGTAAAGATTTTCTTAAAAATGCAGTAGAGAAATCTTATTTTCTACAAATTCAATAAAACATTTTTTTTTTCAAATACAGTAAAAATACTACTAATATAACTCTATACAATTTCCATTATGATATTAAAGTATATTTATTTTGGCATATGCGTTGTGATGATCAAATCCAGCAAGATGACTGTATGAAGTCATCTGTGCCCAGATTGGGCACTACAAGAGGTGCATGTTACAGTATGAGCGCTGTTCTAATGCATACTTTCCAGGACCTTGCATCACATAATTACTGCCAATACTGTATTACTCTATGTCCCGTGGCAGGACCTTGCCACTGTACTGTGTGTGCACTGCTAGCATTTTGCTATGGAGTTTATTCTTGACCAGGATTTTACCCTGGTCTGTGCACTCTACCAGACCGCCTCATATTGACCTTTACTGCTGCAAAGTAAGTAGGGGGGCAAGACCTGACCACTACCTCTGCTATTTCCATAATGCTGCCATCTATGTCTCTATTTTACTCCACATATTTGTGAGCCCACGTACAACAGATCCCACACAACCTGGTAGTAACTATTCTGTTGTAGTTTCTGTAATGTTTTACTTCTTAGCTATTACCAAATGGCTATACTTTTTTTAGACTGTTGAAAAACAGATCATAGTGTCTTTGCTGTCTAAGCTAACCCCTGATGGCACTTCTCAAAACAATGTTTCAATGTATTTCTGCCACCTTTCCATTTTTAGGTGGTCCATTAGCATATACCATTTTCTACCAATACAAAAAACAAGTTCCATTCTACAATAAAAATATAAATGTTTTCTATCCATGCAATAAAAAATATACTGTTATCCACCAATCCTATAAAAATAGAACTTTTTTTCAGTTTTTATTTTTTTTAACCAAATATACCATTGTCTACTAACCATGTGCTTTGGTAAGAAGGCTGCAAAACATATATCTAATAGTAGGGTGATGGCCACTTTATTTGTAAAGCGTTAAAGGGGACTTTAAAAGCTTTTTGTCTTTGTTCTGTCTGAAAGAGTATATTAGATAATGTACCACTTTCTGTTTGTTTGTTTTTTAAATAATGCTCCCACAACATGATTCAAATGTTTAACTTACTTGGGGGCTTGCCCCTGTCAGCCATTGAGCAGTGATATAGATGTATGAATCACACCTGCCTGCCAATGAAATCTTCAGATGTAAGTGTACCCTCTGCACTTGCTGTTTTAATGAAGTTTAAATCAGTTTGACGTTTTTTTTTCATGCAAAACATTCTTGTTTTACATATATGAAAAATGAACTGTGTTCCTTTAAGTATATAATTAAAATATGATGCACCATTGAATCTGTAGCTGCTTCTTTGCTGTGTAACCTTCCCAGCACTATAGAGGTTAAGATATGGGCTTCCCCTATTTCTTCTTAGCTAATCATTTTTCTTTCCTGCAGATACTGACAGTAATTGGATGCAGCAAAAATCCCTGGCTGTTCACCCTTCCCCTAGGGTAGACATTTGAGACTTATCACACCTCCTCATGGGCTATGTGCAGCAGAACAAAACCCTTGAAAGAATAAATATCCTTGTGTTTGTCTTCATGGAACGAATACAATGACAATTAAATGGCTGTCATTTTATCATTTAATTTGTATTGCTTGACCTCTTCATGAAACCGGATAAGATGCCCTTTAACTATCTTCTTATTTGAACAATTTGTACATGAATTATGTACGCTCATATCGGTTTCCATTTTAATTTCAGCTATTTATATGCATGAGAGATTACACTTTGATAATATGTTTGGCAAACCGAATAAAACCAAGATAAATGTTTTAGAAAAACAAAAATTTCATGATTCCCTATTGACAGCTTCTTCACGAACAAAGATATGTGTAGGGTTTAGACACGTTCAGACATGTTTTTGTTAAAGGGACACTGAACTAACACGTGCAGTTGAAAAATGATAGTGTTCACAAAATGTTCTTTTACCTAGAAAAATGAGTTATTTGACTTTTAGAATACCTTTATTTTATCCTGCAATGCATACATGTGTTTCTAGTGGTTAGCAGTGTACTGTAGACCTATATACAGATCCTGATTGTTTTCCCTGGGGTTCCATTTTGTGTAGCAGATTTGTTTCATGAGAAAAATACCACAAAAGGTTTCTTGTGTGAAATGCTGTGTGGTAGATGATGCTGTTATAAATTTAAGAGGGAGTAACTTTGATGCAAGTAGATTGTTTTTTTGTTTTTTTTTTGTAACTGGGGAGCTATTTTAAAAAGTTGTGGTGTTTCACAAAAGCCATTTTGGGGTCCAAGTGTTCTGTCAATACCTATGGAGCCAAAGACACAGTTGTAAATAATTTGTCAAACTGAGGGAGGGTGGGGATGTGGACCACCCAGAATAGTTCAAGATAAATATATTCGGGCAAAACATTCTATGTTAAATGCATTAAAACAATGTGCGAGTGTATGTCCAGGCTGCCATATTGTCACTTATAATCAGTCCTAGTCCATCATTTTCAATGCAAATAATGCTGTGTACCAATTAATACAGCATGGTATCAGCACAGCGTTGCCTTTCTATGATTTGTGTGAGTTGCGAGTTTCACTGTAGTCATTATCTATTGTCCTGTAGTATAAATGTTACCCAGGGGATCTTCATTGTGAAGCTGTTAATAGGCAGATCAAGTTTCATCTTGTGTTACAGTTAGCGCTGCCTTTTGTATTTTCTGTATGCTGCGGACTGTGTTATTGCAGGGAATTTATTTATTTACATAAATAATGATTGTAATGCTGCATGGTGCTATTGCTGCAAGTATATACATTTATTGCATATTTGTGTGTGTGTGTGTATATAGATGAGCAGAGATATATAATTACTATATATATATATATATATATATATATATATATATATATATATATATATATAGTAGATTTGTGTTCACATTTCAATGTCTACTAAAAGTTAAAAAACGTGTTTCATGGCCAGAATTCTGAGAAATACAGTTATTACACTGCACTCTGGGAACCTTGGCAGGGACATGCTAATGTGCCCACAAATGCTTCACTCTCGCAAATATAGCCATAAATAAAAGATACAACTCACTTTTATTGCAAGGGCACATTTTTATATACAGTGGATATAAAAAGTCTACACACCACTGTTAAAATGTCAGGTTTCTGTGCTGTAAAAAATGAGACAAAAATAAATCATTTCAGAACTTTTTCCACATTTAATGTGACCTATAAACTGTACAACTCAATTGAAAAGCAAACTGAAATCTTTTAGGTGAAGGAAAAAAAAAGAAAAATAATGTGGTTGCATAAGTCTGCACACCCTCTTATAACTGGGGATGTAGCTGTGTTCAGAATTAAGCAATCACATTCCAAATCGTGTTAAATAGGGGTCAGCATACACCTGCATCATTTAAAGTGCCTCTGATTAACCACAAATAAAGTTCAGCTGCTCTAGTTGGTCTTTCCTGAAATTTTCTTAGTTGCATCCCACAGCAAAAGCCATGGTCCACAGAGCTTCCAAAGCATCAGAGGGATCTCATTGTTAAAAGGTATCAGTCAGGAGAAGGGTACAAAATAATTTCCAAGGCATTAGATATACCATGGAAAACAGTGAAGACAGTCATCATCAAGTGGAGAAAATATGGCACAACAGTGACATTACCAAGAACTGGAGCTTCCTCCAAAATTGTTGAAAAGACGAGAAGAAAACTGGTCTGTGAGGCTACCAAGAGGCCTACAGCAACATTAAAGTAGCTGCAGGAATATCTGGCAAGTACTGGCTGTGTGGTACATGTAACAACAATCACCCGTATTCTTCATATGTCTGGGCTATGGGGTAGAGTGGCAAGACGAAAGCCTTTTCTTACAAAGAAAAACATCCAAGCCAGGCTACATTTTGCAAAAACACATCTGAAGTCTCCCAAAAGCATGTGGGGAAAAGGTGTTATGGTCTGATGAAACAAAGGTTGAACTTTTTGGCCACCAGAAAAAGATTAAAGTTTGGGAATGGCCCAACCAGAGCCCAGACCTGAATCCAATTGAAAATCTGTGGGGTGATCTGAAGAGGGCAGTGTACAGGAGATGCCCTCGCAATCTGACAGATTTGGAGTGTTTTTGCAAAGAAGAGTGGGCAAATCTTGTCAAGTCAAAATGTGCCATGCTGATAGACTCATACCCAAAAAGACTGAGTGCTGTAATAAAATCAAAAGGTGTTTCAACAAAGTATTAGTTTAAGGGTGTGCATACTTATGCAACCATATTATTTTATTTTTATATTTTTTCTTCCCTCTACCTAAAAGATTTCAGTTTGTTTTTCAATTGAGTTGTACAGTTTATAGGTCACATTAAAGGTGGAAAAAGTTCTGAAATGATTTATCTTTGTCTCATGTTTTTACAGCACAGAAACCTGACATTTTAACAGGGGTGTGTAGACTTTTTATAAGCCCTCTTCAGATCACCTCACAGATTTTCATGACTTCAGATGTGTTTTTGCAAAATGTAGCCTGGCTTGGATGTTTTTCTTCGTAAGAAAAGGCTTTCGTCTTGCCACTCTACCCCATAGCCCAGACATATGAAGAATACGGGAGATGGTTGTCACATGTACCACATAGCCAGTACTTGCCAGATATTCCTGCACCTCATTTAATGTTGCTGTAGGCCTCTTGGTAGCCTCCCAGACCAGTTTCTTCTCTCTTCATCAATTTTGGAGGGATCTCCAGTTCTTGGTAATGTCACTGTTGTGCCATATTTTCTCCACTTGATGATGACTGTCTTCACTGTGTTCCATGGTATATCAAATGCCTTGGAAATTTTTTTGTACCCTTCTCCTGACTGATACCTTTTAACAATAAAATCCCTCTGATGCTTTCGAAGCTCTCTGTGGACCATGGCTTTTACTGTGGGATGCGACTAAGAAAATTTCAGGAAAGACCAACTAGAGCAGCTGAACTTTATTTAGGGTTAATCAGAGGCACTTTAAATGATGGCAGGTGTATGCTGACTCCTATTTAACACGATTTGGAATGTGATTGCTTCATTCTGAACACAGCTACATCACCAGTTATAAGAGGGTGTGCAGACTTATGCAACCACATTCTTTTTCTTTTTTTTTTCTTCCCTCCACCTAAAAGATTTTAGTTTGTTTCAATTGAGTTGTACAGTCTATAGGTCACATTAAAGGTGGAAAAAGTTCTGAAATGATTTATCTTTGTCTCATTTTTTTACAGCACAGAAACCTGACATTTTAACAGGGGTGCGTAGACTTTTTATATCCACTGTGTGTGTTTATATATATATATATATATATATATATAATCTCACACACACATTTAGTGGTATTTGTACGATTTATATCCCCTTTCTATATTATATCACATGGAAGACACCATTTTCATAAATGGATCAATGTATTAAAGTAATGGAGTGTTCTTTCTGTACCTATATATTTACAACGTTCTATATTAAGCCTTCTCCTAGGACTTGTCTGTCCCACTGGAATACACATGGACTCGCTATTACTTTTTTGTACATCCCACTTGCATCAGAGCTAAGTACTGATGATTTGTGCAGCAGTGTTTTCAGGGAATACAGGCATTTGGTGCAAGGTCATCTTTCCCTTGGCACTCAAGGGTTTTCTTAACTTGGCTGGAGACTTCGAGCTTCCTGCCAAGTACAGGTGGATGGCTGAATTAATCTTGTGGTAATTGTGATCACAACATAATATGTTGGGATCTCCCTAAACATCTGGAGAAACTAGCATTAAAAGAGCTACATGTTTACTCTTAAACAATTTTAGTAATGCTAGATATTCTTGTTGGAATCTGCTGTATATTCTTTTTTTTTATTTTTATGGATTCCTAAATGACTAGTAGAAAATAAACATTTTAGCATGATAAATATAAAATGATCTAAGGAATTCCATGTGTTGGAGAAAATAAATTACTATTTGAAAGTTTATAGTGTAGTGAAAAAAATCAAAGTATGAAATTCTCCCCAGATTTTTGTGTAATATTGTTTTTAGTAACCTTAGTATTCATGCTCTGTGCGTGACACTGAGATTCACCACAACAGCAACAGACTGTTTTTCAGCTGAGTTTTCTCCCCTGGGTTCCTGTGCAGATAGGCCTTCGCACATGTGTTTAGAGGTATCTAATTTTCCATGCTTGTGCAACACGTATTGACAGGTGTGTGGTCTCAAGGCAGTTTCTAGCTTTGTGGCTACAGGACTCGTACACAAACATGTCCCTTGTTTCAACTCCTAAGCGCAATATGCTCCTGTACCTTTGTGACTTGATTGTCACCTGCTGGTGATGCTGATTTACTTGCACTTGATGAGTATGTAAGAGGGAGTTATCTCAAATATCCTTATGCCTTCCTCTCATTCTAAACATGAGTGTAAAATACCCAGAATCCCTTGTACTGCTAAGCAAACGTAAGCAGATGGTCCCATATTGATAATCTCATATTATAATTATATTATATGTTAACATTAGTAATAAACTACTTGTTATGAAAACTGTTCCTGAAATAATAATAATAATCCGTTAATTCAGCACAACTTGGAGCACACCACTGTAAAGTTCTCCTAAAAACATGTTGCAGAACGTTTAGAATTTTTTTTTAAACGGTGCCTTTTTCACATAAATGAAGTCCCTGTTTATATGGGACTCTGGCAGTGCCACTGGAGAGACTTACAGCAACAGCTCCATGCAGAGAGCATAAGCAGAAAGAGAGTTAACTCTTCCCAAATTCATCTGTGCAGATAAATGACTGCTGGAATCGGCTAAAGAGTACAGCTGGGGCAGTGGAGGAGCTAGTGAATGGAGGGGCCCTGTGCAATTTGTATGTATGTGTGTGTGTGATATATATATATATATATATATATATATATATATATATATATATATTCCATTTTATAGTAATATATAAAATAATATATAACAGCACTGCTTAGAGCTCCATTTACATTAAATAAATCTATATATAAAATCAAGCATATGATAGAATAGTCAGTTTACTATATGGATATAGAGTATGTGTGTGTATATATATCCAGATGTAAACTGCATATATACATATTTACAAAACCAAACATATGATAGTCAGAATAGTCACACACACACACACTACCAGTGCCTTCCAGGGCAGCTGCTCACTCACCAATATAATCCCTGTGCCCCATCTGGGCCAGCACACAGAGCAGCTCGGGTAACAGCAC
The DNA here is from genome assembly GCA_027410445.1 of Discoglossus pictus. Classification (NCBI taxonomy): domain Eukaryota; kingdom Metazoa; phylum Chordata; class Amphibia; order Anura; family Alytidae; genus Discoglossus; species Discoglossus pictus. The sequence continues at coordinate 198,087,216 of CM050167.1, forward strand.
AGAGGAACCACAGCATTCTATAACAGGAACACTCAGCAGGACTACAGGTCCCAGCATGCACGGCAAACAGATCACAGCAGGGGTGTGCAGACCACAGCAGGGGCGGACTGAACTACCTCCACTCTTCCTCTGGACAGGCTCCGGTGCTTTCAATTTCATTATTAATTTGCCTCCAGGTAGGTGCCCAGACTCTTTCATCTGGACCTCCCAAGGTTAGACTGCACTGGGCCCCTCTAGAGGAGGGCCTCGGTGCATTGCATCGCCTGCACTGGCGTTAGCTCCGCCAGTGAGTTGGGGGTTAACTTCTCCTCCTGCATTCCTGTAGTTCAGTGGAAAAACTATAAATATTTGTGCTCGGGAGCCTCCATCATTTTATTTTACAGTCTGTTTTCCATTTTGAAAATAAAGATCCTGGAGCAGAATTAACTGCTTTGAATGTATATTTGTGTTAGGGGACTAGTCCTTGTTATACAAGTCATACTTGTGCGCCAATGGGGTTTAAAGTATTACAAACTCTTGTACAGATATATTTCCTTGTGTTTCAATGTAGTTAAAACAAGTTTTGCTTAACATTTTTTTCATGCACAATCCAAAACATAACTTGGTTTTAGGTATTAATTGCTGTGTATGTTTATGCTGAATATTTATGTAATATTGCTCTTTTGAAACACAGTGTTTCCACCCTGGGCCAGTCCTGCAACTACCCACATCTTCTCTTCATCTCCTCTGTAATATTTAAACCTCTTGCTGCCAGCTGGTCAAATGAGATTTATTCAATTGAACTTGCTGCACTTTAGTTTACATGTGGGTTTCTGCACTATATGTTCCTGCCAGCAAGTTGACCCAGTACATAATTGCTTTCCAAAATGTACTTGAAATATCTGGGTAATCCTTACCACTTTCAGTGCTCACATTTGCTTCCCTTTACTACCGTGGGTAGCATTTTAAATGATTGGTATTCTTCACATGTCTTGCCTTGTCAAGGTTAGTAATTGTCTCATGTAAACCTTTCTAAGGGATTGCAGCTGCCCCAATGATTTGTTCAGTGCTAGGAGCAGATGCAGAGCAATAGGGCCAACTGCAGAGTTAGGGCCCATTTAAAAAAAAATATTTTGTCTGTTTTTATTGACCTCGAGGAGTACCTACCTTGTAGATGGAGATGGTTAGATTAGTCATTGGAGCAATGAACATGAGCTTGAGAGAACTCAGAGTGGGTGGCGATGGCTGACAGATGTGCCTGGTGAGCTTTGGTCCGCAGGGTCACGGAGAGTTGGGCACTACTGAAAGACTAAACAACAATAGATATTCACGATTCAACAAGTTTGTCACGACTGCTATGTCTGAGATTTTCTTGGTGTTTTTCACCATACAGCTATATCCACAATTATATAGTAAACAGTCACATTTCTGACTCCTTTCATAAATTCCAATGTGAAAATAGGTGACCACTGCAAATTAATAAAGCTAAAGCTTTAGGTTTATCTGTGTCATGGAGAGAATCTGACCAGGTGGAGATAAAGTCCAAATTTGACATATCTATATGTTTAATAGAATTATATATATTGATGTTTTAATATAAAGTAGTGTCAAATTAATCTACTAAGCTATTTTTTTTGTAAAAGTAGCACTATAGCAAAATACTAAAAATAAATAATATTTAATAGAAGCTTTAACCTTGTAGAACTTTTACTAGATTTTAAAATGTGTGTATTCCTATAAGCTAAATTTCCACAGCAAGTTGTAGCATAATTATGCATTATATGTTTTTTTTGTTTGACTGTTTATCCCTTGAACTATTTCTGCAGCAAATGGATTTGTATTCATGATCAAAGATCCTTTTAATTATTCCCATTTTTTTCTGTGAGTCTGCTTCTTGAGAATTTTGTTTCTTACAATTTTTTCTCTATGAAATCTAACAAAGCCAATTTTGGATTTGGATGTATGTGTTTTCTTTTTGTTTTGCTTATTATAGTAAAAACCCCATTCCCAATATGATTAAGGTCTTTTTTTCAGCTGCACTATAAAAAGCAGCATGTTCCCTTTTCTTTACATGCACACCAACATAGTGGACTGGACCCTGTGTACGTGTGCAAACTTGGCAGGATAGGTCTTTGAAGGTTAATGCTAGTACAGTAAGAAGCATCTAAAGACGCACACTTTATATAAACCATCAAAATACAGAGACAAAAGATGGATTCCACAAACCCCAACGGCCTATAATAACCCACAGTTTCTCTCTAGGCATATCTTGTCATCTTTCAAAGCTCTCCAGAGAACTCTAAATGACACCCCAATGCTTTCCAAAAATACATATTTGTATCATTTTAGCCATCTGTTTTTAAAATGTGTATTTCTATATTTATCTTTTTTAATCTGGTTGTATGTATTATTTTACCTTGGAAGACTTTGTGAAGACAAGTTTTAACTTGCTTTCTGTGGTCAAGTGGGAAAAGAGCCATACGCATTTTGTGACAAAAAAACATTTTAATCTTTATAACGGAGTCAAAATGGAGGAGAAAATGTGCTTCTATAACCGCAGTAATCATCATATTTGAGAGTATACAAATACTCGCATAATGATAAACTATGATTCTTGGTACTGATAAAACATTATGATTATCATAGATTCATGTGTTTCATAATTTTTACAGTGAGTCATATTGATATGTCGGCATAAATATGGTTATTTTTGAAATACACTCAAGTATATGTGTCAGTTTTTTTTTAAATGTGGCCATTCGGTACATTTTATCTACTGAACTCATCATCATAATATTATTGGGTAGATTTTTAAAGACCACAGAAGACGCAAAAAGTAAGAAGCTTGTTTTAAGAGCTACTGAAGTAATTAAAACTCAATGTACCCGCCATGTAGAGCAATTAAAAGGAAAATAGAAAAATAGATTTGTTTTAAATTTCATAATCTTTCCACTATTGTTATAGTCATTTACTGATGATTTAACCTGAACCTGATCCTAAGCAGCATCTAAATGTTCAAATCTGTCTTTGGTGCAAAAGTACATTTTATATATTTTCCCTTTTGAGACTGGAATTTTAAAGCAATTATAGTTTTATTGCCATTTTCTGGGTGGTAATACTCTATTTAGTGCACTTGCAATGCAATAGGGGTGAAAGGAATCTTCCGTTATAGTACAGCCTTCTGGATGAATCTTCTATCAGGACAGCCCCCTTAGCAGTCCCTCTCCGTTGCCATGAACACCAGAGATGGGGTGGAGAGAAGCCGATCAGCTGAAGTCCAAAACACTAGGTTTCAGAATTAAGTTTTCAAAGCTACATTCACTTTTTTTGTTCAAGTACTGATTGTATTGGTAAACAAATTAAACCAAAGTGTATGAGCACTACGATAATCCTTTAATGACAATCTAACAATCACTTGATTGAACGCCACCACCAAAAACCTCTTCTTTGTCATAAAGTATCAGTAGTGTATGAAAACATGGGTTGCATGAAAAAATCCCCAAATAAACATTAACAAACAGTTTTCTACCCCTTGGTTTTTGAGAAGGAACTGTAAATTAGCATAAAATTCTTAATTAGTTTTGGCCAATCACAGGCAGCTATAACATTTGTTTCAATGACTAGGAAGTCAGTCTGTACAGCTAAGCATCATGGGATGCGTAGTATTTCCCCCTCCTCCACAAGGAAGCAATGAGGAGCTCAGACATTGCTATGTGGATCTCTGCACTGTGCTGCTGCTGGCTTGAAGGTTAGTATAGGGTTAAAAAATATACTGGAATGCAGTGTTTCTATTGGTAGGTACCAGATACCTAATGTAGGCATCTCTGGGGGTGTACAAACCATTCCTTTTTTTAATAGAATTAATATGTATCTTTTTAGAATGACTCCATGTAATGTGTGTTTCTGATCTAAACAGGAGATTAGAAAACAATACTCACAGGGAAACTTCCATAAACCTTTAAGGTGTTATTCAATAAGATCTAATTATAAATTACAATACCCTTTAATGAACATCTATAATGATTGGGAACCACATATTATTTTATTTCTGTTATATGGCCCTGGTGCTATGTTGTTTGGCCATGTACTTGATGCTGTACTTGTTCACTGGTAGAAAACCTGGCTGTCTCTTCATAGATCGACAGTGATGTCTTCCCCTGGTCACATTCACTGCTCTCTAAATTGTTACTTCAAGTCAGCATCACCATAAATAAAATAAAGAAGCTTCTGATTTCTGCACAGATCCTCATAAAATCCCATTTTGGAGATTTAATTGGTTATAAACGAATAGAGAACATTTTTTTTTGTTTAATAAAACGTTAGCAGAGGTTTCTTTTTTTTATTTTTATTATGGTCTATGTAGCAAAAATGATTTCTCTGTCGATATCAACAAAACTTTCCATGATGGCAAAATCAAAGGTGATCTTACAGTGACACCTACTGGAGTTAGTGGGCACTGACCACATTCCATGTACACAATTTTGAGAGAGCTTCAAAGTGCTAAATGTACTAACCGAGATGAACATTTGATTATTGTTTCTAATGGGAGTTCAGGTTCTTGTACAGGAATTTGTGTCCACATTTACAAACACGTTTTTGTGATTTAAAAAATCTAAAAACATTATATTACTTTTTTCAGAATAACGGCATCAAAACATCAAAGTACAATGTCATCACGTTCCTGCCTATTAATTTATTTGAACAGTTCCAGCGAGTTGCCAATGCATACTTTCTTTTTCTGCTGATTTTACAGGTAAATGTTTAAATATATATATGTTTAAAATATATATGTTGTTTTATACAGTATGTGTGTGTGTGTGTGTATATATATATATATATATATATATATATATATATATATATATATATACATACATTGAATTATTTATTAATTGAACAAAATATATTTAATTTTAAAGAAGCAAAGGAAGGGATGGGGTTGGTGAAATTGATGTTTGGGGGTTGGTTTGTAATTAAATGGTTTCCTCATATTCTGCACATTAAGATGACATGCGTATGAACATTTCAGTCATGGCAACCAAAATTTTAATGTGTGTTTCATAGTTGCCATTTACATTTACAATGCTAGATAACTTTTCATTTATTTTGTTCTTTTTACTATATTTAACTTAGATAGGTCTAATACATTTGCACCCTATTTTAAATTCCCACTCCTATACAGATATTGAAAATTAAAGTGAAATGTTTATACATTTTTTCTAAAAAGGCCTTTCCTCCCGAACTTTAATATACAATAATAATAATAATAATAATAATAATAATAATAATAATAATAAATAAATAATATTTGGAAGTTTACATTATGTACATATATACCTTCTCTCCTCCCAGCTATATGTATTATAGTAATTTATTAGCAGGCTTTCCTTTTATAAATTGTGTCTGGTCTAACTGATTTTTAAAGAAATACTCCATGACCTTATGTATAGATGGAGCGTAAACGATTTAGGAGTGATGTGCAATGTTACTACTGTACAGTAAAAAGTAAACGTAAGTTTTATAACCAGCACAATTGACATGGGCCAATACATGTTAATATCTATAAAGTATCTGGAATAATCTACATTAATTATACCTGATATTTTGGGCATTTTAGGTAGATAGGAGAGTATGGAGATTAGATGGGCATAATGTTTCTTATCTGCCATCATATTCAGTGTTTCTAGATTTAGCCTCTTTATAGATTTCTTGTGTTGGTCCAAATGGTTCATTCTGTATCACATCTACAGCGCACATAAGTATTGTTACTGCTGGAAGATCCTATTATAAACTGTTAATTGTCTTCCCTATTGTTGCTCTTTTACAGCTGATCCCTGAAATATCTTCCCTGTCTTGGTTTACTACCATTGTGCCTTTAGTGCTAGTATTAACCATAACTGCCGTAAAAGATGCCACAGATGACTTTGTAAGTATGGCCAGTGCCTCTGCTTATGTACCGAGCCACACTTGTATTTCTGGGTTATTTGGCTGACTGGGGAAATTTTAAAGAAGTAATACATAGTCCTGAAACATCATGTTCTTGCTGGGTGTCCTACTGTAGGGTCAGAACAAGATAATGTGAAACTCATTATTCACTGCTTAAAGAGGCAATTTCTTCATTTAAAATTACTTTACTTTGGTCTACATTGTGTCCTAAAATGTTACCTTGTGTTGTATTTAATACAACAGGCAGTGTACTAAAACATATCAATTAGGTCCACAATGCTTTTTCTTTGGGCATACCAGAGGGCATTGTCTCTATTACTGAGAGCTGGAATAGTTCTGGGAGTACTCCGTATAAGTAGGTGATAATTGCAATATGTGTGTGTAGATATTTTCCAAATATTTAGTTATATAGTCATGGTGAAAGTTGTGGTGTCTGAAGATCCGTAATTCTGCAGTAACATAATCTAGTCCATTGACTCCACACTATGGGCTTCTTTAATTGCAAAAAAAAAGTATTGGGTCAACCTCCACCTGACCAATAGACAGAAATATACTGTTTACAATAAAGTACGATAAATTATACAAAATGTCTGATTTGCAAACACTATATCATATTTACGCGAATCTAATGCGCAGTTTTTTTTTAAATTGAGTCCCAAATTTGGTGTGCGCATTAGAATCGATGGTGCACTAGATTCCATGTTTTAACCCCTTTTTCAGGGTTAAAATATCATATCTAGTGCGCCATCGATAACATTGCATTACCGGTAATGGCAAAAAGGAAAGCACATACCAATATGCACACCACCATCTCTAGCTTCCTGGCTCTCTAGAGTGGGTGACTGAGGCTCCCGGATTGGCAGACAGCGGCGGGGGGCCTCATCACCGCCGGAGGAAGTGGCTCCTCAAAGACTGGCACTGCTAGGTGTCAATGTGGCCTTGAATAGATGATATGGGAGGTGATAAAGAGGAAGAGAGGTGTGTGTGAAATGGTAGGCTGAAAGAAAACAACAAAGGGAGGTCATTATGAAAGGAATTAAGGCAAGGTGGGGAGAATGATGAAAGAATGAGGGAAAAGAATTGGGAACAACTTTGGAAGAAAAGCTAAGCAGTGATCGTGAAATAAAGAGGAAGAGTGAGGTGGAAATTGAGAACGTAGAATATCAGTTTACCGTATTTACGCGAATCTAGTGCACCATCGAATATAATGTGCACTCCAAGTTTGGAACCCATGAATCAAAAAAATATTTTTGCCGGTGAATGTAATGCACATTTGTCATTTTTACAAGAAGTACCGAACAGTGTGCCACTGTGCTGGAGCTCCCCGGGTGCCAGGCTCTGCGTGCCAGTGTGCCTGGGGCTCTCTGTGTGGTGGGCTCTTCGTGACAGTGTGCAGGGGCTCAGTCTGTGCAGGAAGTGCACAGCATTCTTAATGCCAGTCTTTGAAGAGCTACTTCCTCCGGCGATGATGACGAGGCCCCCCGCTGCCGTCTGCCCATCTGAGAGCCTCAGTAACCAACTCTAGAGAGCCGCCCCGAAAAAAGGGGTTAAAACATAAAATCTATTGCGCTATTGATTCTTATGCATACTCCAAATTTGGGACTCGATTTTGTGACAGAAAATGTGCGCATTAGATTGGCGTAAATACGGTATATCAATTTTCTCTAGGATCCATTGATAATTGAAACTTTTGTATGAAGCTCAACACAAACCTTTAGTTTTAGTGCCTTGCAATATCTTGACTGCTAAGTGACAATGTTGCAGGCAGCCACTGGATGGCACTCTATACATATGTTTCAACACTGGGTGGTAATAGCAATGCACTGACCAGAGACCAGAAATAAAACATGCAAGATAATTTGTTTTATTTAAAAAAAGTAAAAAAATTGTATATGTAATTTGGATTTCCTATATATTTTATGAAATATATAACGCTATGTATTTTGGAGTTAAATTTTGTTTTTTTACATTTGCAGTTTCGTCATAAAACTGACAACCAAGTGAATAATCGGCAGTCTCATGTACTTCTTGGTGGCAAGTAAGAATATTCATATTATTTTCAAGTCAATTTATTGCCAAAATAGTTATGTATTCAAATAGCAATTAAGGATTATTGCTGTGTGTTTATTATTTGTAATATCACTAGCCTCTTCAGTCATTTTATGTAAAATAAAATAGTACAGCATAGAGGCAGCTACTTTATATATTTGTGACTTTTTAGACCATATTTGATGAAGTTACTGCCTCTGTGCTGTACTGGAATAGTTAAATACATAGGCTATTTGAAACATTTACTATGTTTTATGTTTTATGTAAATAAGTTGATGATATAAAATTACAGCGATTACTCCCTCATTTTATGTAATGTATTTACAATTGTGTGCTTTAAATATTGAAAAAAAAAAGTTTCACAAAGGTTAACCAAAAACCTTATTATGTGCGAGGTCCACATCCCTTGAAGATTCCTGAATTCGCTAATTATGCAGTGATATCATTGTTATTCATGCTGCTATAGATCCATTCAGATGTGCAACCAGCAGTAATCCCGGACGAGTATTTATCAAGGGGACAGGACTTACCCCTTCTCTGAAAGCAAATATGCTGTAGCGAGTGGTTCTTCATAAATGATTTATGGTGTTGTATTTTAATTTTGCCTCCTGAAATGGTAACACCTATATAATTTCTAGAGACATAATCATGAGTTCTAGAGATTTCCTGTCAACCCTGGTCACATTACCTCACATATGCAGTACATATCCAATCTTTATTTGGCTCAAGGGAACTTGATAGGAAAAAGTAAAACACTGCTATGATGTCTGTTATTTGATTGATTGCAAAAAAAGAGAAAAGAAATAAACTACAGACTGTAATGCTGCTGTGATTAATCACTCCCTGGACCGTTTGTTCACTCTTTTTTTCTGTAAATTGACTCTTCCTGTAGCTTATTAAAAGTTCTGATTGTACTCGATAGATTACACTTTAATATAAAACACTCAAATGGAGATTCATTTTGTTTGAATAGCATTTTCAGACAGAACTTGTCACCTGTATACTG